>JANTQF010000074.1:0-133044 GCA_032988165.1 Emmonsiellopsis sp. PD_33
ACTTTGGAGGATGAGATTTTTGGCCCGCCAAAAGCGCTTGCGAAGGAATTTAATTTTGTAATAACAAACACGGAGTGGGACGTACTAGATCGGCGCTGTGGTGATATTTTTATTCCACGAAGCCATAATCAAAAATAGTTAAAACCCAGTCCTAAGATGGGGGTGCAGGAGTCAAAACCCCAAGAAAGAAAAGAAAGCAAGAAAGAAGGAAAGAAACACTTGGTTCAGTAGTTAGTTATTCTGTCAAACCCTTTTGGACATCCTCATCGTACACCTGGGCAGATATCCCGCTCCAAAGCTTCGACTTCAAGCCTTTAAGTAGGGACAGTAACAACGTCATTGCAGACGTAGTTATTCTCAGTATCTCCCATATTGCCTCCATTCGACGACATCAATTTCGGCGCGCCTTGCACTTTGATAATCCTCAGCTTGCAGGAGTAGGCAGCCCACTGGCCAATGTTGACCATTCTCCAGGTATCAGGATTGGCTGAATCATCATTGAGGTACAGTGATTCTTGCGAGCTACATGTACCACTCGCAATAATAAGGCCGGTTCCGTCGGCTGGGTTCGTGGTACGAATCACATATGGGGAGCCATAAAGGGCTATCCCTGAGGTCGATACAAGGGGCGATTCCCCCGCTGTATTGAAACCGAGGGGACTGGGGGATACCCTGTAGTATGCTGCGCATTCTGGAGGGCCGTATACTTCATACGTCATAATGTAGCTATTGGTGGAGTCAATGTATGTGACAATCGGCATGCCGGGACGGTTTTCATATTCATTGTGTGCCACATCCTCAACGGCCTCAGACCATGTCTTCACGTCGGCACTGGTGACATGAGCAAGCTTCTGAGTCTGTGCATCATCGCCCCGGGCCATACGTGACATGGCTCACAAATTCCCAGTTGACACCACCATCAGTACTAGCGTAGAGGTCGATCCAGGCTTCACTTAAATCAGCAGGAAGAGATTCGCCCACGGCGAGAATAGTGCCAGCCGCATATTCCCCTATGTCTTGCGGAAGCTCGAATAGAACAGGGTTATAGCGGAAACCCCATCCATTGATGGTGTCTTGGATGCTGGAGAATGGTGCCCAGCTAGCACCGCCATCGGTGGATTTGTAGACTGGGAAAGACACAGCTGGTGGCTCTGGAGAGTAGTGTTCCCATGTCATGAGCAACGAATCATCAGGCAGCTGGAGAGAACACACATAGAGGACTTTCCAACTCGTGAACTCAATCGGAGGGTCGTAAATCATGCTATTGGTAAACTCCGAGAATGGCCGCGGGGGGGACTGGCCCCGTGTGTTGGGCAGGGCAGAGGCCGTGGTGAGCAGCAGCGCCTGCAAGAAGGGAAGATGGCACCGCATGATGATTAGGGTTTGCGGGGGATATGAGACAGAAGTTTGAGTTTTTGACTGAGAAGGCACAGGATTCTGCTCGACGGATGGTTGATGAGTTCCTCTCCATAGGGACGACCTTCGAGCATTTTATAGACGAACAAAATCCAAAACAGCCTTTTGCTTTCTGCTATCCACGCATGAGACGGACTAGATTGCCAAAGACAAACCAACAGCAACCAACATCGTGCTGCTAGTTTCACCCCGCCCCCCATGGGGGAATATTCTGAGATGCTGGAGCAGAAACATGGTGGTGTTAGGGTATCCCAATGGCTTCTTTTTTTCTGTTTGCGTGCCTGAACCCCGCGCATTTCCGTATCCGACCTCCTTTGGCAGCTCCAGAGAAACATCTTGGGGCTACGAGGTCGCGGTGGAGTCTGTCGGCGCAGATATCTGGGGTAAGCCCATGTAACTGGCAGAATCGGCGGTTGTGCTCGGCGGGAGGAGCAACAAAGTTTGTGGCCCCTGAGTCCCTAAATCCCTGGCCGACGGGCGTTTCGGGGTGGCATGAAGAAGACCCCATTTAATTTCCGAAGCGGCCGTTGACGGATGGGCTGAGGTGAGACTTGAGAGTCGAAGATTCAAGTTCCTGTCACTCAGGCTTGACCGACTCGTATTTTCGAATTAACAGCTTGTCTGTGCTTAAGAACTTGAAGTTAAGGATGCTTTCTCGGGAGGACCTCACCTCTTCCCCGACAGTCTCTACTAATGATCATAACCACCATTTGGTCCAACTTACTCTTGTTGTAAATTTTGACTCGGGATTCGGGAACGGCCCGAACGGGGAGATGAACTCGGAGTCGGGATAGAGAATCGGCGCCAAGCACGTCCGTCAGGCCTTAACCTCTTAAGGCTGAGGGAGCTTCTCGGGGAACTCGGATCGGAATATACGGGGCGAGCTGGGTGGGCGGTTGGGCATCGAAATCATCAACAGATTCAGGGGTTCAGCTTCCATCGAGACTAGTTCAACCAAGTTCTCGCTACCCCACGATTCAACGGAGGTTTCAAAGTCAGGTTCAATTTCTCTCTCCACACCTCTCCTCCATAGCCAGGGGTTTAGAGCTGACGGAGCTCTCCCAGTTGAACAGTGGTCCCCGGAAGCATAAAAACCCCGCTGCAATGTGACAACAATCCTAGAACGGCATCTGGGGAAGCGATGAAGCCCCCTGGCTCATCGGATTTCACTCTCCAGGTGCCACCCAAGCGTCTGTGACGCTCATGGAACTGTCTGTTTCCTCGGGAGTCAACGTCAAGGCTCAAAACCCAGAAACTACGCTCGCAGAAACATAGCTGCGGGGCCATATTCTGCAGCTTCCAGTGGTTATAAAACATTCCATTGCCATCCTGTTCTGGATGCATCATCGTTGCTGGTCAGTGCATGTTCCCATGTCTTTAATGTGGTAGTCGGCAGGATGATTTCTATTTATCTGTAATATTAATTCGGACCTATCAGCTCAAATCAATTTTAATCTCGGGAAAGCTGAGTGCTTAGCGATAGGGTCTATCTTGACTTGTGCATACAAACAGAGTATGTTGGACGTAGTGAAGGAATTAAATAATTAGGGCAGACTAATCCAAATTAATACTAAAGGCTGAATTTGATTGGTTCTCCCGGGTCGACCCTCACGTGACTTCCACATCCTTCAAGAGCCCTCAGTCTGGAAAGGGAAAAGAATACATATCTCAGGATATATACTGCTTGTCTCTGTGGGTTTATTATTATGATTATGATGATGAGGACATGACCCGCCCAGCAAACCAAGTACCTACCCCGCATATTCTGGCGTGGTCAATCCGGGGCTTCCAAGATTCATTGTCGGGTTTTTCCTCCGACCCCCGAATGCTTTTATTAACCGGGCCCTTAAGATTATGTCAGCATAGCTGCTTCACCTTTGGATGGACCCTCACATATGAGGGTCTACTACCTCAATGAAAACCACCATCTCAATGTAAAAATCTTCAACAGGTGCAACATTTAATTAATTTATCAACCAACAGAGTTAGATTTGAGAAATACAAGTTGATAATGACCTAGGTAATTGGATTCCATAATCTCCTAGTAAATTTAGTAGCTTTAATATTAATTCCATGATCCCTGATATATCTCTTAAGTTCCTTCATCACCTTATTTCATTTTAGTTACATTTTTTCTAAAGCCTCCTTATCATTCAGTTTTTGGATAATTATCATCATACAGTATATATTAGATACAGAAATAACACCTCCATGATGAACTACCTTTTATGAAGCTCTCTTACAGCATTCACAAGTAGCTATAGTAGTAGAGATTTGAGATAATTTATACTATAAAAGAGCAGCTATATTTACCATCATAATATTATCCTTCATAAGCTTCTAAGTGAGTAACATGTAGTACATTAATTCCTCACCATCAGCCTCAAGGTCTGCAAGCTTCTATTTATAGTGGTCAAACTGCCATACAGTTCTTGATGTTTTCCCTATAATAGAGTTAGAAATCAATGCCAGGGGGCTCACAGGGGTTATCTCATATTCACATAATTTATTAAGGACAATGGACAGATTAAATGGAATGAGGCCAGTTAACTCTCAACCTCATTTAATTATTCCTATTTTGAATGTTACCTTCCATATAGAGATGATTACATTGAGGAATTCAACCTTTATAAATTTCTCACAGCTGCATTGAGTAGCTTCCTCTACAGCCTGTAAATAGTGATGCTTATAGGCCTGAAAAACACCAACATCTAACAGTTGCAGCAAATAACTCATATGAGGGATGAGATAGAAGGAAATAATCTATTGTTTTTTATAATATTTCATGAATTCATACATGCAATGAGAGTTAAATCCATCCAGTAGTAACAGACAGTGAGTACCCTTGGTACAGAATTTAGTGTACTTATAGAAGTATTAAATCCATTGAAAAGTAATTCTATTATTATTATAGCTAGTATCTGAGGTTGCAACCTTTGCAAATTGCTTAATATCATTGATGTAGCACTGTTGTACTAGCTTCACAGTAAGAATGTATAAAGGTGGAATGATGAAGCCATCTGCAGAGACTACCTCTATAATATTGAGGCTTTCCCTGTTATTTGAACTTTCAATGTACATAGTTCTTTACATATCTCAGGTGACAATTCATTGATCTCACTCTATTTCTATACAGAATCCAGTCTCATCAAAGTTGTAGATATTGCACACCTAGATTTCATACTTATCCACAGTCACCTTGAAGCAATTGAATCAATCAAGTATAAAAGATGGCTTATGAACCTGCTTCCATTGCATGTCTATCATTTTTTGCCTGCATATATTGAATTCAGGGTGATATTTGATGAATCTTTTGACCCAGTGCTCTTCAATCTCTGGGGGGGGTTCAGTCAGATCATCATGGCTTTTCATAAGGATAAAATGCACTACACCACCAATCATCAAGTAATTGAGAGGTAAACCTATTTTATCTAGGCCTGTTATATACAGACATAGTGATTCTTCCTGGCCAAAAGATAGTAATTGGTTCACTGGAGGTTGATTCATCTGGGTGGTGCAACCACAATATTGGTTGTATAGATGCAAGTAGGGGACCTTATATTCTGTGACTAAAGCTCTTATATTTGGTTTTTTCTCATTGGTAATTGTAGATAGAGCTTCAGAGATTTAATTCTCTATTAAAATATAGGAGGAAGCCATCATGTTGGGTGGTTATTGAATTTCAAAGGTGGAATAATAAAAATGTAAAAATTTTTTGTGTTGAGATGGCAGTTTTCATTGAGGTGGTGGACCCTCGTATGCGAGGGTCTGTCCAAAGATGGAGGAAAAGCGTAGCTGACGTAAGCTTAAGGGCCCAGTTAGTTCCCAGTCGAAACGTGCCAAAATGCGGGGGGCGGGGATATCGGCTCCTGAAATGCTCTTAAATACCCGCATCATCCCCGAAGACTGACGGACCGCAGAAAACATTCCAGAGCGGCGAATAATCGCACTCATACCTTATCTGTACCCGCATTTACTTCCTCATACACTCTATCGCGGGTCTGTTGTCCCCGCTTGGAAAGCCCCTATTCAAGCGCTTATACTGCACCACGATTGGTTACCATGTCGCAGCGTGCTCCATCAGAGGAACGGAAGCGAAAGAGGACGTCTCTTGCTGTAAATGCACCCCTTCAATTTCTATTACTTCCCCGTATCACTCACCCCGAGATCCCGGGTGTTGACTCTTTCGTGTCCAGTGCGATACATGTCGCATGCGCAAAGTGCGGTGCGTCTCTTTAAACTGCGCCTAGATGCATTGAGGAAGGCTCTTCTATTCGTCGCTAATCCTGGCCAACAAACCAGTTGTGATGGACGAGATCCCTGCTCCACATGCTCGACCGCTGGGGAAGACTGTACCTATGGGCCCAAAACTGCCCCGTAAGAGAATGCCCACATTGAAGCTATTCTGCCCTTGCAAGAAGCTCACTCCAGCGTTCTAGAAAGTCAAGGACAGATATAATGCTCGATGTTGTCCTACGGTCCGAGAGGCTACTGCGGGAGATATCTACCAAGCTGGACCCCCAGTACAGCCCTCAACGTGGGTTTCATGCCAATGGGGGCCGGCTGCAGTTATTTGTTGATGGCACGTTAGGGGGGGACGCTGCGTCCTCAACGACAGTGATATCCTCGCCATTAACAGAGAGCAACCATCGACAGTCTGATATAGCCCAGAGCATTTCGAATGCAATATTATCACCTTATCATGCATTGACAACCGAGTCCATACTTGCCTGGCCGCATTTCGACCGCTTTCGCTCTCTACGAACTAATTACAGCTTCTCTGTCTTCGACCTTGAGAACTCGCGGCCTCCATTCCCACAGCTCCCATCACCGGTTCAACCCTATCTGAGTAGGAATGACATTGAACGGACTGTGGAGAGTTTCAGTCTCAATGTGAACTTCTGGCATCCGACTATGCTACGTGCGAAGCTTAATACTCTAAAAGAGATAATTATCTCTGGACGTCTGGATGATAGTACGACTTCCTGCTTGGCGCTGCTGGTCATGGCACTCGGGTCAGCTAGCACGATGGTGGCATCATTAGCCAAATACAATGATCCTACGGCGGCAGAAATGAACGACCGGAGCCAATCAAAGGTTACGAGCGAACTTTTCTTTGACAATGCTCTTAAAAGGATTCATGTTGCACAGATGGAGTGCACGGTCGATGCTGCACATTCTCTTCTTCTTGTTGCGTGAGTTGACACCCCTCACCACTACGAAAAAGCTAGGTAAAAGCTAGGTAAAAGCTAACTGAAAGGGGTCAGATTGTTCTTTGCCTTTCTCCAGCGCCCTATCCAAGCTTGGTCATTTCTGAATTCCGCAGCTACAAAATGCCGCTTACTTTTAGCATGTCAGCGTTCGGGTTTAAGCCCTGAGGACTATGAATGCCTGCGAAGGATATTTTGGTCTTGTTATATTCTCGAAAGGTTAGAACTCTTTTCGTATCAGTACTTCCTACTGCGTAACTAACTCTTCGGCGCCAGTGACTACCTTGCCGAATTATCAGCACTCCCACAATCTGGGATATCAGATATTGAATCTTCCGTATCTCTCCCCACAGACTTCGACACGCACGAATCGCCCCTGGACAAGGAGAAATCATCCCTCTACTTCCTCGCCTGCATCTCAATGCGCCGCCTCCTCAACCGCGTCCACAGCCTCCTCTACGCCAAGGACACAGGCGCCAGCTTCAACGACGCGCAGTTTCCCTCCGTCGTCTCCGAACTCGACCATCAACTCGAACAATGGCGCGAGTTCCTCCCGCCCGATTTCCAATTCAATATCGACCTGAGCCCCGCGCCGAACGCACAGAGCGGTTTCTTGCGCCAACGATACCTCACATGCAGAAGTGTGATTTATCAACCGTATCTCAACTGGGCGTTGTCGAACAGTGGCGCTGCTACGGAATGGCTGCCGCGGGATGTGTATGAGAATTGCAAGCGGTGTTTAACGGCGTGTTGGATGCATGGGTTGACTGTGGAAGCGTTCCCGCATAAGGTTATGCTTGATACGTGGATGTGCTCGCTCTCGTACATTTCCATTTTTTTTTTTTTTTTCTGTTCCCCCATCCCACGCCCCCTTTTTCCTTTATCTACCTACATACGTAAATTATCCAAACTAACCTAAGGCCCCGGCAATTTTTATTAGGATGGCGTCATCGGTGCTCGTATTACTTGCCGCATCGCAGATCACCGCATTGCAAGCTTGCCTACGGCCCATGTCAGGCGAGATTGGGCCGCACCTGGAAACCCTGCTCCGGTCCTGGATGCATATTCCCGGACACGGAGTGTCGCCCAGCGTGAAGCGGAGCATCGAATTGATTAGGGAAGCGAGTCATTCGATTACGGAGATACTGGGAGAGTAAATAAAATATGCGGAAGGCTACGGGGTATGTAAATATATTGGCATGTGGAAGAAACAAGACACTTATAATAATAGTCTGGCATCAAGCTCTTGACATAGCGATCCATTCGCACATGAAGAAAAATCCACGGTCACTTTCTCAACACGTTGCTATTATATACTACAGTATATACGCCCCTACGACGAACGAAGCCTATGCATGTCACAGCAGAGCAACTACATGTAGCCTTTCAGCTAAAATCCTAGCTAGTTACTCGCCAGATGGACCCTGTTGAATGGTGCCCAATGGCTGCGCAGTCCCAAAGTTAGGAGTCCCATCAGGATTCCAGTTCACTTTATCCAGCATCGTGTATCTCTCTCCGCCACAATTACCCTCCTGGATACGCGTGGCATGATAAACGTTCCAGATCTCGGTTCCATCCGGGCTTTCGAAGAATCTAAATCAAATCAACCCAACTCTAGTAGTTAGCAAAAGACGTTTTCATACTGTATTCGAGATATGCTATCGAAACCAATAACAATATGAAAAAAAGAAAAAAGATATCACTCACCCATTATGCGCCGTCCCAAAATTCCCATTACTACTACTAAAATGCGGCCCTGTCTTCCGCCACGACGCCTGCTGCCACGGATCCCCACCAAGGTACGTGAGCAGGCCCAGCTGGTAACTAGTCGTCCAGCACGCGCTCGCGCTGAATGCTATATAGATATTGCCATCATGGTACAGCGCCGCGGGACCCTCGTTGACGGGGGTATCGACAATCTCCCAGGGTTCCGTGGGCTGTGAGAGAGGGAAGGTTGGGCCAAGGGTGTTGGGGCTGGTCATGCTTGCGATACAGAGGGATTGAGCGCCTGTGAAGCAAGACCAGACGAAGTAGTTGGCGCCGTCGGGGAAGCGGACGATGCTGCCGTCGATGCTCCATTCTGAGGAGAGTTGGCCGTGGTAGGTGTAGGTGTCGAAGGGGTTTGTGCCGCCTTTTTCTTTTCTTGTTGGCTGTTTGAAGCATGGTGCAAAATTGATGGGAAAAAAAGGGGGGGGATAGGGGGTTTGTTTTACCTTGGAGGACGTGTGCACGTTGTCCGTCCCCGGTTCCGTCAAGGCCCGCAGTGTAATACAGATACCAACTATTCCATCAAAATAAACTTGATATTAGCAATCAATCACCAAGAATCGAGATACAACCACCAGAACTGATCTGGAGCGGAGATGGCACATACATGCCATCCCACTCGTGCAGCTCGGGCGCCCAAACACTGCAGCATCTACTGGGATCAGAGTCCTGCCAGACAACCTTTGACTCGCCGGTTTTCAAGCCCTCGATAGTTGTTGCACGGGTGAGCTGTACGTCGGTCCAGGTTGTGGTGGTCAGATAGTAGTACCCGTCTGTATATACGATATGGGGATCACTGCCATTGGGGTCCTTGAGGGGATTGCTGTAGTTGCCAGCAGGCACCAGGGGCGCCGCAGACGCCAGGAGAAGGAGGAGGGAGTGATGGAACAACATGGTCACTTGTCAAACCAATTCCTGTTTTTTGCTTCGCTTTTTCTTTTTCCTTCCACATGGTTTTTTCGCAACAACCCAACCGGCGCTTTTATATCTCCTCCTCTTCTCCTCCGGAGAAGTAACTCAGAGCAATTCTGTCTTCCCCCGACATCCCGACGGAGAGAGGTCCGCAAAAGCCGCTTCTATGGTTCCGGAGCAACTCAGCACTTTGTGCTGCTGGGGGACTGAGACACCGAGAGGTGGATTTTGAATCCAGCTTTCATGAAACGGAATATTTACCACATGAGGAAGGGCGCTCTCATGGGTGGAAGCGTTTCTCCCGGAGGAAAATGGTAACTATATTCCTGGCAAGCTTCGGGGGTATGATATATCAAAATCCCCGTTTCATGCAACGGCGGTTCGGTTCAGGGGCTGACTTTCCCCGGATTTGATATTCTAGCGCCTTTTTTCAGCCAGGTTGGATACTTCCACACCGCATCATTAGTTGGTCAAATCCGGGAGGTGAAAATGACGCTAAAAGGAGATCATTTGGAGTTAATATATGTGAGAAGCGGTACAGTACGCGCCCCAAGTGCCTGCAGACTGCAAGAGGCTGATCCTCTATTATTCAGTCATTCAGTTCTGCATCAATGGTCTTTTCATTGTTTCCTTCTTAATAGTAATAATAACTGATTGTCCCTATTATTTTCTACACCTATTTTGTATGGTATCTTAGATTTTCATTATCTCAGGCAATCATGTGTTAGTAGCTATAAATAGTAGTAAAATCTACCAACTTAGACAAAGGAATTAATCATCTTTCTCCTCATGGATTTCTCTAACTACATTCAACTCTTTTACAGTTATGAGCCCAGACTCTTCCACAACATGCTAGACTTCTTATTTACATTGATTATCATTATTTCTACCTTCTTCACCCTATATTATAGGTATTTTACTTGAATATCTGATTCTATATAATATACTTCAGTCCACCCTGCAGCAAGATGTCAACCAAGATTATCCTTAACAATATGAAAGATTGAGATGATTGATATAATAATGTATACTATATCATTCAATCCAACAATTTTGAACTGTATATGACAGATAAGGATTTCAAATCAGCCCTAAAATGCCTGAAACCCTACAAATAAGATGTATCCATGAAAGCTGAAGATCAGAATCTGGCTGCATATAAATATACCTTATTAAAAAGAGATTATAAAGAGTATAAAATAGTGGAGAAAGTAGTATCAATGTACATTCTTAATCATATATCTCAAAATGTATGATAATGTCTAGGGAATATAATAGATCCTCATAAGATGATTTGTCTTCTTAAAGCTGAAAAAGCTCCAATCAGTTGATGGAGAGAAGTTGAACTAAGCTGTAAATATATTAAACTTTCTTGTAGTCTACAGAATGAAAATCCTTTTGACTGAGTAAAATAATGGTAGGTAGCACATAGAAGGATCATTAAATATAATATTAAGAATTATAGAAGTAAATACTCTACTATCTTTAAATTTCTTGATGTAGTAGATAAGGTTAATGCTAACTAGAGTTAAATCAAGAGATCTAAAGTTTTTAAATGTGAAAAAGCAGGAAAAAATCTCATCTCTATGGATGATTTGATAGAGTAATTCCATAATAAACTCTGAACTAATAGTACTAAAGATTTCTATAATTAAATGTCAGCTGTGGCATTCATAACATTCAATGAAATGAAAGTAGGAGCAGAAAAATCATCAGATATATAGTAAAACTCAGGGGGTAATCAATCAGAATCCTAACAAATATATATATATAGTGGAAAATATTGAGTTATGAGATGCTTCTATCTTAACCTAGAGACCTATCTAAAAACCTTCATTTTAAAACTGGAGATCAAGAAAAAGGTCAAGTAAGAGTTGAAGAATAATAAGAAGCTCAAAAAGATGGTGGAAAAGACTGTGATAAAGGCTAAAAAGAATAAGGAAAAGGATTTAAAAACCTTAATGACTCTGAAAAATGACATTAACACTGCTATTACTTTTAAAACTGAATCTACTAAAGATGTAGGTGAAGCTTTTAATGACATATTTGCAACTACCCTGATTATTCTTAGTAGTGATTTTTCTCAGATAGACAACTACCTACTCAGAAATAGCTTCATATATGATAATAGAGCAAATTAGCATATTTGTAATGATCATTAACATTTTTAGGATTTTCACATTGTTAAGAAAAAGATACAGGCTAGAGATATTATAGTCTTAATCTGTGACCACAGCAACATCCCAGTATGCCTTCAAATCCCCTACAATAAAAAATTATATACACTACTTGATATCACTTATATGCTTACCTTCTTTATGAATATTGCTGCAGCTCTAGCATTTAACTGATAAAATATAGGGATAGATGAATTGAACTGCAGGCTAATTAATAAGAAAGGCAATATTCAATTCTTATTGTAATATCACTATGAAAAATTCATTTTTGAATATAACCCTTCAAATGATATTATCTTTACTATTTAAATACTTCCTTAGCTTCTCATATCAGCCTCAACAGCTTTATGGCATAAACATCTTGATCATTCCAGCCCAGAAGCTCTTAAATATCTACTTAAATTCATGGTAGGGGCCTGCCTCTCTAATGGCTTAAAAACTACTGACTGTACAGCCTGTATGCTGGGCAAATCCCACCTCTAAATATCTCAAAAACAGATGAATAGAGGTAATAAACTATTTAAGGTCATTCATTTTGACCTTACTTATATCTTCCTGGCCTATAATAGAGACTGATATCTTGCTTACATCTACAACCCCCTTACTTATACTCATCAGGTCAAGGCACTTCCTACAAAAGACTATTGCAAATTATTTCTAGAAAAATTCATTAATGAAGTTAAAAAACACTACAGTTTGAGAGTTCTAATCTTTCATATAGATAGAGAAACATTGCTTATAAAGGCTTTCCTTAATAAGATTAAGATATATAACATTTATGTTGATTCTTCACCTCTCTATATGCTAGAATCTAATAGTACAACTAAATGCTTAGAGGGTATAATTACTACTTTAGGCTGTATAATTTGAATTGCTGCAAATCTTTCTGAAGATCTCTAATCTGAAGCATATAAGATTATGATATATCTCCTTAACTGAACATCAGTTCAACAACTTAAATGGAAGACCCTGATATAGGCTCTAGTCTTTTATCTTGGCAAGCTGATGGATCTGAACCTTAGTTACCTACATGCATATAGATGCTAGATATATATATTAGATAAAATCATTCTAAAGCTTCAAAAACTCACTCTGTGCACTAAAATTAGACACTTAGTAGGTTACAAATTAAATAATATTTTCTATATCTAGCTCTCAAGAGAGCAAAAAGTCATTATAATCTAAGATGTTATATTCAATGAGGACTTCTACTTTGACCTAAGTGATCTACCTAAGAATCTTTCACTTACATCCCTAATACCAGTGGATTTACTACTACTAAATGATGTTCCAAAAAGTGTCAGATTTAATGTTCAGAAATTTGAGAGTTCTGAAGATAAAGTCAAAACCAACCCCTCTTCTGAAACCTTAATACCTGACCCTAAAATAGTAGATATAACTTCAAAAATAATATCAGATTCATCTTCTCAAGTATTACTAATCTCAGAATCAACTCCTACATTATTTACTGATTCCCCTAAATTTTTAATGTTAATCAGCAGAATCCAGCAATTAGATGATTCTAACAGCTAACTTAATATAGATACTAATATTAATACTGATGATTCATTAGATTAACTACTTAATTCTCTTCAGTTAGGTCTATCTTCTATAAATAAGCTCCTAGTTGCTTCTTCTAGGGAAATATGCAGTGATATATCAACTAATCATATAATTTTAGAATATTATACTTAAAAATCAAATCTAAAGTAGACCAGCTACATCACTACTCTTAATCATATAGATCATTCTCTGAGATTCTATACTACTTTTACTACAGCCTGAATGGATGAACCTGCATCTTACTCTTTACACTGAGATAATCTTTTTCTTTCCTCTTACAGATGGAAGGAAGCTTTGCACTATAAATTTAAAGATAATTGATTACATGCTACTCAAATTAAATATGATGCTCTACAATAAAAAGGATGCTAAAAAAAGGTCTCAGAATGTAAGGCTAAATACCAGCCTCTACCACTTATATGAGTATTTACATATAAATTTAATATGGATGGGATCCTTCAAAAATTCAAGGCTCATATTGTTATTTGTGAAGATTTATGGAAAAATGAAAAAGTAGAGACCAGATCTACAATACTGACACTGAAAGTTTTTCATCTTATTATGATAATAATAGTTGCTTTTGATCTAGAAATATACTAATATGATATTATTAATACCTTTCTTAATGCCATTCTTGTTGATGAAATCTATATCAAACCACCTTCTGAATATGAAGTTTCTGGCTATATATTACTCTTCCTTCAAGCACTATATGAACTTCCTGAATCTCCTCTATATTGAAATGATGAATTGAAAATAATGCTGCTGAAGCTAGGCCTGACACAAATCTCTAAGAAATCTTATCTTTTTATAGAACTTAATTTTATAGTATTTTTCTATGTGAATGATATTATTATTATATATCATCAACATCATAAATTAATGTTCATCAATTTTGTGGCTCAATTAATGAGCACTTACAAGCTTCAAAATATAAGAGAGGTTAAGTAGTTTTTAGGAATTTAAGTCCTTCATGATTGCACAGCTCAAAAACTCTGATTATATTAGGACAGTTATATGATTAAAATAGCAGCAAAATTTGGGATTAAGTATTGCAAACTCTATTATATGCCCACTCCTGCTGAACCAGTCTATCCTTATAGTAGTTTTCTTACTCCTCAAGAGATTCACAGCTATTAATGCTAAATCAGCTCTATTATTTACTCTTTCATAGAAACTTGACTCAATCTTGCCTTCTCTGCTGAAGTTCTAGTTAATTATATAATTAAATCTTTACTGCAACATGATAATCTTCTACATCATATTATTACTTATAGGTATCAAACCTGAAATCTCACCATTAAATATAGTGCTCTCAAAGCTGATGATACAGGCCCAGCATTCTAAATCTATATAGATACTACCTACACTAATGACCCAGCTACCCACCAGAGTACTTAAAAGATAGTTTTCACCCTTTTTGAAGGAGCAATTGACTGGAAGTTCTCAAAGCAACAGACTATTATAACCTCTTTTACTGAAGCAGAGCTTTTGGCCCTATCTATAGCAGCCAAAGAGGCATACTAGTAGAAATGTCTGTTCAAATAAATTAATTTTAACCCAGAATGCATATTAGTCATTTGAAATAATAACACCCAAGCTATATGCCTACTCAAAGATAAAGCTCCCTACATTATAATGAAGCTTCATTATATTAACATTTATAATTACTGGCTTCAACAGGAAGTCTAATAGAATCAAATATCTATTAAATGGATAGATATAAAGAAAATGCCTGTGAATAGTTTCACTAAATTCCTTCCTCATGTTACTCATGAGGAATTCTACTGTCTCATTAATCTCATTAATATAAGTATGAAATTAAGGTAGTTTTTTGTCATTGAATTACCTCTGCTCTGCCCTATAAACACACCAAAAAGAGGTAGTTCTTTGCCATTGAATTACCTCTACTCCACTTGGTAATCCACTGAGAAGATATGTGAGAAGTAGTACAGTATGCACCCCAAGTGCCTGCAGACTACAAGAGGCTGATTCTCTATTATTCAGTCATTCAATTTTACATCAATGGTCTTTTTATTATTTCCTTCTTAATAGTGATAATAATTGATTGTCCCTATTGTTTTCTACATCTATTTTATATGGTATTTTAGATTTTCATTATCTCAGGCAATCACATGTCAGTAGCTATAAATAGTGGTAAAATCTGCTAACTTAGACAAAGGAATCAATCATCTTTCTCCTCATGGATTTCTCTAACTATGTTCAACCCTCTTACAATATAGGATTCCAATGATATTGCCTTTTTTCTGACGCCATTTTTGTTGCCATTTTCAATTGGAGCGGGGTTGCAGAGTTTCCAATGGTTCCGTCTCCGTGGCAGTCCGTGCCATGGAACAGCCATTCCGGCCACTTCCCAGCCAAAACTTGATGGAGGGAGAAGGTTGGTGAAATGGAGAACTGGTGATGGATCCATGGATGTCCCCCCAGGCCAGCCTATGCTGCGGTCACGTGGTCATTGATTAGGGTTGCCCATGCCCAACACTACTAGTACTATTAACCTACCAGTTCAACTACAAACCTCTTTCCGACTCATTTGACATTCCGATATTATGACAATTTTACGCGAGGTCTTTGAAACATCCCACTGCTGCTATTTCCTATTCACTTGTCATCTATTGAATCTTACCTTGATTACTATATCTTCACTACTAGTATAGCCAACAGCTAGATTCCATACAATATTGCGCGATATCATGGCTCAGCATCCTGGCTTCGGCCTCTTTTCAAAACTACCCTACGAACTCCGAGAACAAATCTGGCTGGAGCTTCTTCCTGCTTGTCAAGATCCCTTGCCTTCAGAAGGAACATCCGCAAAAATAATATCCGCGAACGAAATATCCGCAGGGGAAACACCCTCAAAAGAAACACCCGCAAATGAAACACCCGCAAAAGCCGATCTCAGAGTGCTTCGTGCCAGTAAAGCTCTCTACGATGAGATATCGACGGTACTCTATTCGAAGACCTGCTTACATTTTGATCTCTCACCAAACGCCCTCGAGTGTCCCACAATATGGAGCGCTGTCTCCTTCACGCGTCGCTATGGGGGAAGAAAGAATGATATCGTCCGAGCAGCGTGGAATCTGAAAAGCGACTCGTTAGATAGGGACCATGGCCTTGATAATTTCCCCTTCCACAAGGTTGGGGCGATAGAAGTTGGTATATCAGCACCGGATCCTGAGAAACCTGAACGCTTCATCTTGCAATGGCGAAATGTCATCAGAACAGTTGAACTTATCAAAAACTCATCATCGTTTCCACCCCTGACTATTCAACTCCGGAAAGACAACGGGCATGATTGGTATAATACACAAGGGTTAAGCCACGGATTATGCGAGAAATATGAGAAACACAATTATGAAGTGCTTGCCTTGCCCTTCTACACCCCGCGAAACATCAAGTCCATTGAGATCGAACCCCATTCCGAAGATCTCAGAAAACAAATGGACTGGGAAATCATTGATTGGGCCAGTCATACGATTTCCAAGAGAACTGGTAATCCTACAACCCACTTTGACCTGGCTGCGGAGCGTGAACTCTATATAGAGGTCATGGGTGACTGCCTTTGGATAGAAAAGGTACTTTTCTGGGATTTCCGTTTAACCGATGAGAAAGTGCAACCATTGCCTCGGGAATGGTGTTCTCAGACGGTTCACTCGATTCTTAAGCGGGAATTTCCAGAAACAAAGCCTTTGCGTCTTCTACCCCGACCAGGAAGGTCATCGTGCTTCAGGAATAAGCGACTGCCACACTAAGGTGAACCTTTTTGGGTCAAACATAAACCAATTTGAAAGATTACAGTTACGCATTTAGGAGCCCAAACCCTCCTCCCACCATCGGTCTTACGAGGTGGGCACGACTCCCCTTCAAAGCTGCACAATATTTCAGATCTGTCTACAGATTGATGTTTGCACCGTGGCAACTTATCTAAAAGATAATACTACAGTACATGCCTTGCTTAACTTGTGGCGAGTCTTTCATATAACCCTCTATAGTTTCATTTTTTACTACACTCTCAACGGCTATCAGCTCCTCCAAAATGTGAAATTGAGTGAAACTTACCCGCTGATGTCACTTCTTCCTTCCCTACATCTAATTGCTCAGTCTTTCCGTCACTAGTAACAACTGACGGTCATCGCACCTACCGCAAAGGGCGTGCTTTAATCGTGCCTTCCAGAGTCACTCTCAGGGCGATTTTAAATAACAACATCAACACGCCCGCCCACTTTTTCTCTTGCTTTTCCTCCCCAAGTCGATTCGTCAACAAAGGTGAGTATCATTCCAACCTCCCCTAATATTGAGACACATACTGATGGCCAATAGCTCTTTTTGCTCATAAGAATCGCATCATTCATCAGGTACGTGAATCCTCTCCTTGTCACCCATGGCTCACGGGACAATAGGTGCGTCGGACGAAAGCGTTTGGGGTCCGCTGAGGGTACCTCCAGTTTCCGCGAGGTCGGTAGCCTCGTCAATTAACCGCCAGTTGGACGGCAGCAGTGACATCATAACTCTTTCGAGAGCTGAGGCAACGGAGACAGTCCTTACCCTCACAAGCTGTTCCGACAACGAGGTAGAACTGGCTAAGGTATCGGCGGAGGCCAAACGAACCGAATATTTTGCTCGGCTCGGAGATTACGCTGGTCGGGTCGTCGACTGGGTTATGAAGGCGACAGAGAATAAAAAGGATCTGCCCTCATCGGTCTCAAAGATGAGGGGTGCGTTGGTGAAAGAGATCTCCACCAACCACTAAGGGGGTTGGTGGCAAGATCCTCACCTTCTAGCCCAGGAGACAGGATATAGCATTTGAAGGGATTGCTCAGAGGAAACTCTGGGAGTCCCTTTCAGATGATGTCCGACAGCTTGCGGAGTCCAATCGTCCAAAAGCCTTCCAGGATGGAAAATTTCGCCAAAATATCGAGCAGGAACCCGGATTTTTAAGGAAGCGAAGCTCGGCCGAGAAGCCGGAAGCTTTGGTGAATCGATTAAATGATTGGCACTCCAAGGACCCTCGTCGGGCACTTCAATGGCTCAGCAAAATCAGCACGCAGCTAGATGAAAAGCTGCAAGAGTAAGGTAAGTAGACTGTAAGTAGACTGTAAGTATTTGCCCCTCCCCCCCAATCCTCCTCCAATGTTGGTTTACCTCTTCGTGGTATTGGAGACTAGTAGCCACAGCAATGTGGTGAAGCTAACAAACCAAATATCCCTTGTCTTTTTTGCTTCTGTATATAAGAAACTGGTTGTCAGAATATAAGCCAATTGAAGCTCATACTAAATTATCTCAGTAATTAAATCCATTGAGTTTCTTACTAGTAGTTACTTAATAATCATAAAATGCGGCTTTGATATCCTCTGTACGGAGTAATGGTAGGCATGGAATTCATTTAAAACTAATACTACTTGGAAACACACTAATTCAATGACTTCCAATAAATACTATGCCGGAATGAAGCCACGCGAAAAGGGGGCATGCTCGGGCCGACACGGCCCCCTGACTGGTTAACCCTAATTCATTTTTCCGAGATAGGCAAGTTAATGATGGCAGGGCCTATTTCCCATGACGCTCGACGGCGGTTAGAACAGGGTTTTGTAATGACAGCTATGGTGTAACTTGCCCCTCTCATAGTAGGTTTTATTTTCCCTGGGAGAATTGAAGGGGGTGGGTTATGGAAATTCTAGAAAGAGTGCGGGGAACCAACTTGAAGTAATTACTTTGGATGGACAAGGGGGTGAGGGGAGAGCTCAACGTTTGATACTACTGTGAGATTTCGACTAAACCAAAAAGGATCAATTTTTAGAGGCCAGCCAGCTCTAAGTATGTTTTATAGATGCTAATTAGTAGCTATCCTCTTTCTTTAACTTATATACAGGGATAGGAGCAAAGCCCAAGCTAGTACATAAAGCAGACAATATAACAAACAAAGAGTCAGGGAGAAGGGTCTGGATTTAATTCGTCCAATGTCAAATGGAAAGAAAGGGGTAATAAAATCAGAGTATCTTCAGCTCCGAGTCACAGCGCCTTCATCACTCATGCGACCTGGACGACATCCGCCCTCACCGCCCCATTCCACGTAGCCCCAATAATCCCCGCTCCCACGATCAGCACGGAATTCGGGTCCGGCAGCACCCTCGGATAAGCAGCAGGTGCACCTCCCGCACTCAGTCGGTTCCAACCCGCTGGATCACTGAGGTTCGTGTTCATGTAGAGATCTCCGTCGGCGGCAGTGTTCACTATAAGCATTCCGTTATCTCCGCCCGAAGGGATCCAAACGACATATGGTGAGCCGTTGATGGGGGCGGATCCGTCGGTTCCGATCAGTTGCTGGGCAGGGGTGTTGTAGTATATCTGTTTCGTTTGGATTAGTGAATGTGTGATGGTGCCTGATGGGGGGGGGGGGGGGGTTTGACGTACGGGATATCCGGCATTAGGAACACCCTGGGATGGTCCATTGCCCCATTCGTAGAAATATATGTACTCCCCATTGGGCATTAAAGCGATGGTTGCCATGCCTGGACGCTGTTCATGCACTTCGGCCACGTCGTTGACGACGGGAGTCCATGAGAGTAGGTCCGTGGAGGTCGTGTGGACGAGTTTCTGTCCGTGGGCTGGGTCGCGTTGGTCGGAGTAGTAAATAATGAGTTGGCCTTGGTACTCCATTAAGAAAGGCTCTCATATTGGTGTTTCCCGTTAGGAGAGAAAGGATAATTGTCAATAAACAAATCTGTTCCTGGGAGGGCTTGTCATCCTGTACTTACACCATTTACGCCTACCGCCTTGCCGCCCTTCGCAATGTTGCTCACAAAACTCCATGTCACGCCTTGGTCGGTTCTGGCGTACAGATCGATAGAGGTGAGACTTAGATCCTGGGGAATTGAGTTACCTGCCACTAGCAGGGTCCCCGCTGGGAAGTTTCCAAGAGCATTCTTAAGAACGTATAGATGCGGTTGATATCTCAAACCCCAGCTGTTGACGGTATCTGCTACGTCAGAGAGATGAGTCCAGGTAAGGCCTTGGTCGGCGGATTTATATAAATTGAGAAGACCGGGGGCTCTGAGCTGTCTATAAATTCCAGGGGTAAGTTACTTATGGCTCAAATAAATGATAGGACCACTTACAGTTCTCAGCAGTGGTGAACAAGGTGTCGCCAATGATCTTGGAGTGGGCATAGAGGACACCAGGTGCACTGAATCCATCAATGGGACTCCAGATCGTCGAATCACTAATGGGTCCCCATGTTGCTCTTTTTTCCAGCATAGGTCAGCCGAAAGCGGGCAGCGCGGAAGCCAGACATGTAGCCAGGACGGAAAATCGGCCGAGATACATGGTGATAGGACTTGAGGGACTAGGAGTGAATAATGGGGGCAGTTAGGACACCAAGCGGTCATGGAGAGTCATATTCCATCCCTATATATATGGAAATAAAGCATACTAATTGAATAAAATAATAATCGCCCTATCCGATAATACATGGATTGAGAGCATCCCCACATTCCCCATACTCTGCGGGATGGACTCCGGGGGGGTTATCGCGCGCAGCCGGCGGGAAGCCGAAGATGATAGATTTGATTCTGAGGTCGGGCCGATAGACGTTGAGGACACCAGACGGGAATATTGCGTCGCCGTTGGCCGAAATGCCGCCCCCGATGATTCAAAACACGGAATATTTGTTTAAGGGTCTGCAATCTCCGCTCAAATGGGGGGATTGTCAATGCAGCGGCTCTTCCCGCAGTTTCCGGGGTCTCAGGGGCACGGCCAGCTAGTTAGTCACCCCTATTTCGGAAGTTTTGTGTTTCTTCGTTTCGTCTAACATCGCTATATCGGCAGGGATTTTTGTTGCAGACATGCTTACTTCGAGTATGGGACACGGACAATGACGACAATTGCCGCAGGAATACCTAGATATTCGATGCCACCAAATTATCAGTATAAATATGGCCTCAATGGCGTCCTCTTTCGTTCTCTGCCCATGTTTTCCGATCGGGAAACGGACGAAAGACGAAACGAAATTCATTCTTCCATTGATGAAAGCCCTGTTTCTTGGGCATGAGGTTTTCTTCCCTTGCTGCAGTGGCAGCTCTGGCTGCAACAAACGCCCTTGCACAGCACCTGCAGCCCCGACAAGAGCCAGTCACTTTACAGTCTGGGGACTATGAGCTTCAAGTTATCACACCGGGTGATGCCGAGCCATCCGTTGCCATGAGAGAGACTGCCAGTGGAACGGTGTTGTTTGTCGAAGAGCAACCATTGCAGATTCTTCTTAATGGTGATGTTACCAACACCGCGAATGGGAAGTATGCCGCGGTGGTCACAGAAGACGGAGCACTGGTCGGCACTGGAGATGTTCTCAGTGCGAGCGGCAGTGTGTTCAGTTTCGAGACCGCTACGAGGTCGCATCCAATGGCGGATTCGCAGTGAGCCGGATCGTGAGTGTGGGAGCTGCCAACAGCACAGATCAGGGGTTCAACTCCCGCTTCACCTTTGGCCCGACCAACCCGCGCGATCTTCAAGACTACGAATTTCTGGCTCCTGGCATCTGGTACGGTTACAAGGAACACGTTCCCCCGGCGTTCTCGCTGGTGATCTCAATAATAACTACTTCTATATCCGGGAGATGAGGATGCCGCTGCCTTTTGTCATGATGCAAGACTCTACTAGCGGTCAACACTTGAGTCTGGGTCCTCAGGATGCAAGCCCTGCATCGCCGGTAGATGAACCAAACGGGAACTGGTGGATAGACGAGGGCATCACCTACGCCTCCCTGGGCGCTCAAAGGGTGCCGTCGACGAAGCTTGCGATCGTCTACCCCGGAATAGAGGGAGAGAAGAACTACATCAATCCGGCTGCTCCTTTTGTATACCGCAGTCACCCTGTGACAAATGGTGTCACTCACTCTTACAGCTTCCGAGTCAACGCCGCCCCGTCCGCAGACTTTGGCCTGGCTGTTCGCCAGTCATGGCGTTATTACTATGACATGGTCAACCCCAAAATAGCCAGTGTTCCGGCCAACGACGTGTATCGTGCATCAATCGACTTGCTGGGGTTCTACGGAGCCCACTATAACGGTTGGCCGGGTTTTCCGTTCGGCTGTAACCTACCAGACGGTGACATCCGTGAGATTACTTTCCAGATGGGCTTCATCGGCCAGCAGCTTCCAGCCGCCCACCTACTCCTACGCGATGGCTACCTAACCGGACAGTCCAATCTCGCCGATATGGGCCGACGGATCTTGGATTTCTAGGCGACTAATTCTCCCTCAGCGTCAGGTCTGCCAAGAACTTGGTGGGATATCGAACCAGGACAGTGGCGTGACTTCTAGTATCCAACCTATCTCCGCATTGCCACTGATGGGCTGGCAGGCGCCCTGAAGGCATGCCAGCTCGAGCGCAGCCGCGGCACGCCTGCAACACTATGGGAAACCTTCACCCGACTCTTCGGAGACTGGCTCGTAAGCCATCAAAATTCTGACGGCTCCTACTACCGGGCCTACAACCTCGAGGGAACAGGCCCAGAGAACGACGCGACTTACAACACATTTATCGCGGTACCATTTTTGCTGGACCTGGCTAACTACTAGTACACTGGGGAGGCTAGCTACCGAGATGCTGCCATAAGGGCGGGAGAATTTGCCTTTGAAACTGTAAGATTACGCCTAGAGGCGTTTGCCTGTGCCTGCGCGCGCCTGCAGAAGCACCTGCAGAATGCAATCCATTGATCCTGATCTCTCAGTCTTTGACTTCTGCATCAATAGATTTTTCTTTGTCCCTACTCAATGGTAATATCTTTTGATCATCCCTATTATTTTCTACACCTATTTTGTAAGGAGTTTTCATTATTTTGATCTCAGGCAATCACATGAAAGAAGCTATATATAGTGATAAAAATCACCACCTTAGATAGATAAATCAATCAACTCTATTTTTCCTCACTATATACAAATCTCTCATAATTATGAGCTCAGCTAGCACTTTACTACATTCCAGTTGAATCATTCTTATATTATTTCACTGATTATTTGAAATACACTATTATTTTCTTACTATAATCTCATTTCTATATGAAACACCCTCCTCCTACTCCTCATCTATAAAGATATCAAATAAAATCACCCTTTACAATACAAGCAACTAAGATAAATAGATTGAAAGTGTCATACTTATCATCTACTCACACAATTTCAATATCTATATAGATGAGAACAATCTAGTGCAACTACTCAAGCACTTAGGCCTCTATACAGAAGATAACTCTTAGTCTCTTAAAGAATGAAGCTATTTCCTGTGCATACATAATCATCTTAAGAAGGACTATGAATAATATAGGACTACCACTCAAGCAGTACAAACATATATCTTAGAGAATATAATCCATAATATGAGGTAATCTCTTAAAGGGGCCATTGATCCCCACAAGATGATTCAGATTCTCAAGGCTAAAAAGGCTCTAACTAGTTAATATAGAGAAATCAAGCTTAGTAATAAGTATATCAAGCTCTCTCACAGTTCACAAAACAAGGACACATTTAATTGGATAAGATGATGATAGCTGGCCAGACAGAAGATAGTAGAATATAATATTAAAAACTATAAGAATGAACATTTAGGGGTCTTTAAATTCCTCAAAGTAATATATAAGGTTGATTTTCAATGAAGTAAGATGCAGAGATCTAATATCAACAAATATAAAAAAACTGGTAAGTCTATAATCTCAGTTAATAATTTCATTAAGAGATTTCATAATAATCTTTAAATTATTAATACTGAAGAAGTACTCTCTACAACTACATCAGCAACCTTTATAACTTATTAAGGTAATACTGCAGGTGGCCCTGTAGATAAGGATTCAGGAAAATCATCAGACTTATACTAAAAATAGGAAGGAAATCAATTAAATTTCTTGAGAAAGTACCTTTATAGTATAAAATACTATTAAGTAGAATGTTACTATCTCAACTCTGATATCTATCCTAAAAGCTTCAGTTCTAATAAAAAGATCAAAAAAAAGGTTAAATATACTCTGAATAGAAAGAGAACTCATTCAACAGTTAAGATCTCTATTAAATGATGGTATAAGAAGAAAGACTCAAAGAATTCATTAAAATTAGAGACCTCTAATAAAAATGACTCTATGAATGTAACTGACACTTTTAACTCAAATCATCAGGGAAAAGACATCAGACAGGCATTTAACAGTATATTTACAATCATTCTAGTGGTTCTCAGCAGTGATTTTTCTCAGCTTGAACACTACCCACTGAAAAACAGCTTTATATATAATAATAGAGTAAGTTGACACATTTATAATGACCTCTAATGTTTTTATGATTTTTGTCCTGTCACTAAAGAGGTAATGTAGGCTAGAGATACTCTAGTTTTAATTCATAGCTATAGTAACATATCAGTACACCTCTGCACTTCTCAGAATGATAGGCCTTATACACTTCTCAATATCATTTATATTTCTATCTTTTTTATGAATATAGCTACAGTGCCTTCTTTCAACAGATAAAATATTAGAATAGATGAATTAAACTGCAGGTTAATTAATAAGAAAGATAATATTCAATTCCTATTTGAATATCACTATGAAAAATTCATTCTTAAATATAACCCTATAATATCAGATAACATTAATATATATACTTTTCAGACTCTACCTTAGCATTTCATCCCAGCAACTATATTATACCAGATTTTTGTGAGACCATTCTGCTGTGGATCCACTATGTAAACACCATTACTCTGATAGAGCACTCTGAAATTAACATCTATGATGATATTATCACTATTTTCAGAGTGTATAAACCAAAGAACCATGTAAATATATTGTAATGTTATAATTATGCTTTATGAAGCACTCTGACTACACTTTATGAAGTGCTCTGACTATGCTTTATATAATATAATATTTCCACAACACTCCATGTAATGCTCCATCCATATTTATATATATATAATGCCCTGACTACTACCATACTCCATGTAACACTCCATCAATATTTATATATATATAATGCTCTGACTATAATAACACTCTAACTATAATAATGCTCTGACTGTAATAACACTCTAACTATAATAGTGCTCTGACTGTAATAGCATTCTGACTACATTACATTTAATGTCCCCATGTAAATATGATGATGACTACTATGGAACTATCATGTAACCATTATAGTAGCACAGTCAGAGAACTAAAGTATGATTTAGACATAATGGAATCATCATATAAATACTATAATAACACAGTCAGAGCATCAGAGCATGGTTTAAACATGATTATAATATAATTAGAGTATGATTAGATCACTATTTGACTATAGTCTAGTTATAAAGTAATCCTCAATCTAAATATACATTCTTTTAGAGACATTCATTATTAATTTCATATTTAGCAGTATATCTATCAAATTAATTCATAGCTACCATCATTGCTGCCATCAACAGGGTAAAGCTGCTACAAGCAAAGAAAAATCAGCTCTGATAATCAATTTAGGAGGTGAGGATCAAGGTGATGTTGCCATTTAGAGGTTCAAAAATTAAGATGATGTTTACTTGGGTAATGATCTCACATCTGGTAGTGTTAGAGGAGTAAAGAATCTTGAAAAGGAAATATTAGCTCTAATAAGTATGATATATGGAGAGATACTCACTAAAAATAAGTGTTTCCTTTCCCACTCTACTGAAGAAATGAATCTAATTGCAGCTCTATACTTCTTAGATTTATAATTAAATAATATCTTAATAATAATAGTGATCCAGATGTGTGCCTGCACTGTCATTATTATTAAAATATCATTTAATTATAAATCTAAGAAGTATAGAGTGATAATTAGGTTTATTTCTTCAGCAGCTCTCAGATTCCCCAGTAGTGGAATATACCTCTTTTATATACTAATAAATCTCCATGACATACTTCCTGTTAATTGGGCATTTAAGTGAATTCTCACTATACTGGATAAATGCACCTGATCATCTCTTTATACATTGAAATGTTAGTTTCAATAATCATAGTATAGGGAGAAATACCCATCAAAATGAATTAGAATGCTACAGACACTGTTCTCCACATCCCTCAACTTAAATATAGCTGAAGTTGAGTATGAAGTCAAGCTGGGTTATTTGTAATAAACTCAATTATCTTTCCTAGAATACTATAGATACTATCTTATTTCATTAGTTCTTTAATGAATAATACTATAATATCTTTCACATCAGAATATACTATCTCTACCCTTATAATAATAATTACAATGTTGGAATCATTCTGATATTATCCTTCATTATAGTGGGTCTGAATCTCATTAAAAATAAGTTTAAGTTTCTTTTCCTACTCTGCAGGAGAAATGAACTTGATTGCTACTCTATACTTCTAAAGTTTATAATTGAATGAGATTTCAGTAATGATAGTAGTACAAACACACATATCATTAATTGAAACAAGATGTTTTTTATTGAGAACTACATTTATTAATGATAATTTATCAGTCTCCATACTTCTAATAACTAGTGTTGTAAACTCAACCTGTGAACCTACCAGGTTTTAAATCTGAAAAGGAAAAAACCTGCCTCAGGTCAGGTTCTCAGCATTTAGCAGAACCTGATGGGCCAATCAGATCAGGGCATTCAAACCTGATTTTTTTTTTCAAACCTGACAGGTTTATGCTAGTCCCAAAGGAGCCTAGTGCCGGCCTAATGAGGCCTAGTGCTGGCCGTAATAGGATTAGTGCCATCTGACTAAGGAGAAAAAGCGGCCACTAGGCCTAATTTGACCACTACTAGGCCTATTTTAGCCTAGTGTAAGCCTGTCAGGTTTGAAATGGGTTGACCAGTAGAAACCTGCTAACCTGTTTTTTCAGGTTTAATCAACCAATCAAAACCTGCAAACCCATTTGGGCAGGCACCTGAGGCAGTTTTTCAACCTAAACCCAAAAAAAAACAACACTACTAATAACACTAATTATAACTAGTGTAGCTTTTAACTTCATCTTCAGGTTCTTCACATCTCTTAACTACTAGTTTTAATAATGAATAGCAGCCCAGGTTGATGATGAGCAGCAATTCAGGTTGATAATAAATAGTAGCCTAGGTTGATAATGGGTAGTGGCCTAGGTTGATGATAAGTAGCAGCTCAGGTTGCAGTAAGCCTGTATAGATATCTATTTTTAGTGGATGTAATAACTTGCAAGTAATCTACTAAAAGAGAAAGAAAATAGATTGATGATGTCAGCACAGATACAGAATAGATATAGATAGAGAAAAGAAGACTAAATAGGAAATATTCTTAATAATTTTAAATGTAATATAAGTGAATGGGAAATATTAGCTCTAACAGTCATTATATAGAGGGAAATACCCTTAGTAATTTAAATGCAATGTGGGTGAATGGGAAACATCAGCTCTAATAGTCATTATATAGAGAGAATATCTTTGGTAATTAGGATGCAATGCAGGTGAATGGCAAATATTAGCTTATCTAGTAGTAAAATATACCTCTTTTATATATTAATATACCTTCATGGCATGCTTTCATTTTCTAGGTATTCAGTCTCATCTCATAGAATTAAGTATATCAGCTCATACTCACTATCATAAAGACATCTTTCAGAAATTGAACCTAATATAGACCTCTCCATTAAGTCTATAGGTATCACTTGGTAGATCAATGTTACAGCATATATCAGTCATCTTCAGGATATTTACTAAGTTAAGTACTGAATTGCTTGGTAAATTAATATTACAATATATATTAGTGATCTTCAGAATATTCACAGAGTTAAATACTGAGTTATAAGTGAGAGTGTTACCCTGCATTTAGCCTTGAATGCTACCTATCATGGGAGATATTAGGGTCTGCCCTGGGCTTATTACATAAGATTACATAGTGAAGCAGGAATGAGATATGTGCATTAGGTAGCACTGAATAGGGCAGTAGTAAACATAAAAAAAGAATTGATATTAATGTTGAGGCAGAGGAATGTATTAGTAATCTATAGTACAAAATAACATAGTAATAAAATGATAAGATAATACTCAAAAGAAATAAAAAATCTATCTCAAAGAAGCATATACATGCATGAGAAATTCACAAATAAATAGATGATATCTTATAATGAAAGAAAAATATCTATCTTTATAGCTATACTCAGCAGTAAAAAGTCTCAGTAAAAAATTGATTCAATCTGACAGTGGATCCTCACTACATATCTCTCCTCCTCCTGATTTACTAACCTGGTAAATAAAAGAATGGCTTAGTTTTATAGTGAGAGTAGCAGATCTAAATATGTTGTTTTGAAATCAATTTACTTTACAATAAGAGTAGTAGCTCTAAATACATTATCTCAAAATTGATCTGACTATGTAGTCTCAAAGTCAGCTAACAAGTAGTCATGCACTGTGTGTTGAATTGTCTGTTTGCAAGAAAGTGGCTGCATTAAAGTAGGAAGGCAGCCCAGAGATGGATAGGCAAGTTAGTAATAGTAAAGCCCTTCCTGAGCTGCAGTAAATATAGCTGGCATTTTTAGATAGAGGTTCAGACAGAATAATTCATTAATAGCTTAAATTATAGAATTGTGGGGCAGCAGCCTCTATAGCTAGAGATAGAGATAGGAGCTGAAACAAGATCAGCAAGAGGTTTCTGAATGAGGAAAGAGTAAAGTATGACTCTAGAACATGTAAATCACTGAGTAGAAGTAAGGCTCAGAGAAATGAATGAACAGATTAGTAATAAAGAAAGAGCATACTCTAGGTAGGCAGGGCAGCCTATAAGCACATAGCTTTATACTAATAATCTTATATATGATAAGATTCACAGTCTCATTATGAGAGAGGGAGTATTATACTTATATGATAGATGAAGGGAGAAGCAGGGCAGCCAGCAACAAATAGTAATAAAAATTGAGATGAGTGATGTAGATAATGAAGAAGAAAGAGACATAAGAAAAATAAAGAGTAGAGAGAAAGAAAATATGATAGGTAAAATTAGTAGTAGAAGGCACAGAGCAAGATATATATAGATAAGTAAGTATAAAAAGAAAAGTAAATATAGTAAGAAAAATAAATACAGAGCAGCAGCAGACTACACATAGAAAACAAAAGAAACTAAGGAAGATATAGAGGAAATATAGAGGAAGTAAACTAAGTAATATAGTAAGGAAAAAAAAAAAAATAAATATGTGCTAGTAACAGCAAGAGTAGTAACTGCAGCAGAATAGTGAGCTCTGATTGGCTGAAACATTTCCTAGCCCTGAGGTAGAAAATTATGATTAGCTGAATTAACTAGCTAGTATCTATCTCCTTATAACTATAAACTGGGATTCTGATGGCATCTCCTTCTGCAGCTATATAATCATTAATAATAGAATTAAGAGGAATGTTATTATAATAGTAGTAAAAAAAACTCTACTGACTAAACAGCTATTTCTTAGTATCTATTATAATTATAAAGATATAAACTGCAGCTCTCATAGCTCTCTTATGCCAGGCTAGAATGTAATTCTTAGCTGGCTGATTGAGCATCAGACTAAAAAGAATTTATTACTCTTTCTGAACTAAAAGATCATCTCATTGCTAATATTTAATTAAAGCTTTAGAAAGTACATTAAGACCTATTACAGTTATAGTAGCAGGAAAGTAATAAGAAATGCTGCTGTACAGAACAGACAGGCCAGAGGATATTATAAGTTTATAAATGAGATCTTAATTTGCCTGTAAGAGCTACTCCTATATATTACTCTCTGAAACTTTTAAAGACTCACTATCTTTCTGAATTCCAACAAACCATGGAAGCATCATTCTTCACTTGATTGTAGCTGAGCCTATACTCCCATGGGAAATATATAGCATGATGATTCACACATCTTTCTATTTATAAAGAATGATCTTCCAGTTAGTCTTAAAATCTCATAAATTTTGATTAGTGAGTATTTATAGAGAGACATTCTGAATGATTCTATCATTTAGAAACTCCCTTCCATAAAGTCAGTAATTCCACTTAGAGACACAGTGATGTATGTCAGAGATTACAGTTATACAGTTTGCATGATCCTCATTTATTATACTGATGGACTCTTAGATCATATTTATATTATAATTCTTCTTAGTAAGGCACTAAATGTTGATATTAATATATTAGAAAAATATGCTATTCCTCTTTCTGATGAACTTAATATAATAAGAGTAGAAGATAAGCCTCATCTAGTGATTCAGATAAAGAGTAACATATTAAGTATAATAAATCAGGTTCTAATAAATTATCTACTAAATAATTTTATGAAGTATCATGCAGAGTCACTCCAGCAACTTCTAATTCTTTTACTGATGAAATAAGTATATATTTCATTTATATACTATCATCTTTCTGAGTATATTATATATAGTGGGCACATTTCCCATAGCTATCTCTATTTAGAGTTAGAAGAAAATCAGAAGAGATAAAGAGTCATCTACATTCTAGTCATTCAGTATGAGGTCTATATTTATACTTTTCAGGCTAAGGTTCTTCAACATACTTATCTAGTTCAGCAGAGCAATGAAAGGGAGAGTAGCATACTTCATATAATATATCTAAAGAAGATCCTCTGGGTGGGCAGAGTAGCACTCTTTGTAAAAATAATGAAAAGTACTATTAGTAGTATAGATCTGACCAAGATTTCTACAGTTATTAATAATAGTCTTAAGTCTGAATGTTAAAGTCATCTGATTCAAACCTCAAGTCAGCAAACTAATTTTTCCTTTAAAATTAACAGTATAATGATAGCATAAAGAAAAAGAGAATAATAACTTTACAAGTTAATTTAGAAGCTTGACAAGCTAGCTATCATTTAGCTCCTTCACATTATTGAGCTGAGCTTTCAAGGCAGACTTGACATTCTGACAACACATACATCTATAATAGCCAGTCTCCTAATACTTTTCAACAGCTTCAGTAATGTCAGGATCCTCCTTATTAGCATCTTAATTCTCAAGCTCTACCATTTCTTCTGATGATAGGCTGATGAAACAGGAGAGGCTGATATTGAATAGAGAGATAGCTATTAATAAAACTAATTAACCTAAGATATATTATGAGTAAGAAGCAGATAAAATAGAGCCAGGGTTTTGAGAAGCATCAGATAAGAAAGTAGAAGGAGATATGAGAATTAATTCAGAATAATAGTAATTATTCTGAGAAGAGTAAGAAGAAGGTAGAGGTATTTAGCCAGTCATATGAGAATTATGTGATGAAGCTGGAGGAGGCTGATGCTAAAGATTTCAAAAGAATAGAGATAAAAGGATTAGTAGATGAGAGTCAGTAAGTATAGAGAGAGATAGTAGAATACCTGCAGCAAGAATTTCATTAGAACCAATATAAAGCCTAGTAGTATGAATGGCTTCTATATTCAACTTAGAGTCAATAAAATCTAGCCTTAAGGCATTCTCAAAATCTAAAAGCATCAGTTCCTTATGAAGCTTTTTACTCTTCTCAGGATTTTAAGACAACTAAATCCACATCACCTGATTGATTCTCCTCACTGCAGATGAATAGTTATAATTCCTTGCAAGAGTTACTATACATCTATATTATTTATTTTTCTTCAGCATCAGTTAGAATTCATCAGTAATGGCCTTTTCTCAGCATTTCACATAAGTTTTATATCCTTTCAAAGTATAATTTTAGCAAACCCTGACTGTCTCTGCCATATGATAGATCTCCACTGTTTAGTAGTAAAAGTTAGCTTTAGACATTACTGCCTGTCAGGCTTTATCCTTCTTCATCCATTCAAAATATATAATGACCTTCTTCTCTCTATCTTCATGCCTACTTATAATCAGATTAGCAATTTCATACTGAACCTGGTAGTACAGAGCTGTATACTTATTAAGGGTATTAATATACTTCTGAATCTTCCTGATGGTTGATAACTTTTTCTTCCCATACTCAATTAAGATAAGGAAGTTAGTAGGCTTTAGAGTCAGAGCATGCAGATTTTGATGATTCAACATTTTGCAGGAAGAAAGCAAGGGAAATTATAGATATAATACTATTGTGTGTTGATGTAGATTAGTTTAAAAGTGAGACTAAAATATCTGTGATGATGATGAGGGGAAAGTGGAGGGAAATGCAGGGCAGAGTATGCTCTTATGATTTTTTAAATGCAAGATGTAAAGGCAGCTATAGCTAGTAAAATGAGAGAATGAGAAAGGCATACTATCATTTTGATGATCATAAAATGAAAGAAACAAAGAAAACTGTAAAGAAATATAAAAATACATCTAGATCCTAGCATACTACTCATACTGGCATCTGAACCACAAAGAGACAGCTAATAAAGAAAATAAACTGATGAGTGGATACAGCTAAATAAAGGAAATAAAGAAAGAGTAAATGGAATAAGGAAATGAATGCAGCAGTTAGATAATAACTGTAAAACTTTTATTATAAGAAATTAGAGATTATAAAGCATCCTCTCTCCTACTTATATCTTCTTTCTCCTCACTGCTATTCTCCACTAGATCTACATTATCCAACACTGCTGGCATTTAATCATTATGAAGGTAAAATTTCTTTATCTAGTTACTTATAGTAGTGTTGCAGAATAGTGTGCCATTCAGCTCTTTAAGATAGTAAGTGCCTTTCTTATAGTTTGCCTTCCACACACAATATGAACCCAACTATTAGAAGTTAAGTTTAACAGAATAGGATATTTCTATTTTGATGTCATGCAGAAAAACAAGATCTCCCATCTGAACTGAATTATGTACTAATTGCTTAGTTTCATCAAATAGATCCCAATTTTTCTCTTATGTACACTGTAGGTGAAAGGCTATCTCCTCTAGGTCCTCATCCTATCTCTCCAACTATTAAATCTACATGTATATCAAGTCAGCATGAGAGCAAATAGTGTGCTATGGAAGTATTTACCACATTAGTACCTCAAGCTCAACAGAGAGGATAGCATTATAGCTATATTACAGATAGAATGATATCTCACCTATTAACTATTAAATGAAGACATAATCTACCTACAGTGCTGAGTGGAAATAATTAACTCAATTTCTTCTATTCACAGTAAGCTTCACCAGTACATCTGAAATAAGGTAGTGGCTACATTCAACCATGCTATTTACTTTTGCATTGTATGATAAAATCATTATTTACCTAATATAATACTTGACAGTGAGAATTCTAGTTTACTTCTAATTTTCTAGCCCATCATCACACACCATTTCCTAGAAATAATCATATTAGCATATAATATCTTCATAAATGAACTGGGTCATATATTCAGCTTTAGCATGAGTAAGGGGTCAGTCTTCAACCTAGCTAGTGAGATCATTTTAAGTAATAACCACACATGATTTCCCCTGGTTCTTCAGAAACTTGACAATATTAATACACTACTTATCCTATAGATAGTTGTGGTGAGTTGAATACAGCAACTCTTCAAGATAGTTACTTTCTCAGAACTGGCACTCACAGCATCTCTTACAATATGCCTTAACATCAGTGAATAGGCCTTCCCACTAATATTACTAAGAGATCTTATAATTAGTTGTCTTACAGCCTTTATAGTCTAACTCATCATACATTCAAGTAATAATTTCCTTCTGCTCATCCAGATCATCTACTACATGCCTCAGTAGAATCTCTTTGCTCAACCAGTAAAATAGATGTTGCCCATGCATAATATAGTTTAGTGCATACTTACACCATTTCAGGAAAACCTTGCAAGGAATATTATTAGGCTACTTCAAGATCATAAGATATTTAACAATCAATTCACTGTAGTCAGAATAGGATGGTGAAAGAATGTAGGATTCTTTACTATTAGCATCATCAGAAACATTGAAGTTAGGAATAGTGGTAGAAGCCACACTAATGTAATTGAGCTCTACCTCAATGAATTTATTAATATTCTAATCCTCAGGTACTTTACCATTAGCAGGCAGTCATTAAGAAAGGCCATTAGCAGTGCTATGAATTTGCCCAGAAACATGATGAACATCAAAATTGAACATCTAAATCTAGATGAGTTAATTGATTACTAGAGCACCAGAAAGATCAGTAGCCATTTAGTTGAGCTGAGCAATCAAAATTTTCATATCAGTTTTGAGAATGAAGTAAACACTATACAGATAATATCAGTATTTCTTTAACATTTTGAGGATAGCTTAGTATTCTCATTTTCCTGTATCATACTTCACCTCTACTGGGCTTCAAATCCCACTCTCATATTAGCAGAAATGAAGCTTTTTATTCTCAACATCTTACTAGCTCAGCATTCCTCCCCAGTTATATTTGCTGGTATTAGTTGTAACCATGATATCTCCAGCACCTTTAGAATAATTAATGCAGTGTAGAGTAGGGGCAGTCATCAGTGCTGTCTTCAGAACTGATATGATGTTTGATTATTTAGATCCTCAGAGGAAAAAGGCATTTTTCTTAAACAGTGAATAGATTAGGTTGAAAATGAGAGTAAAGTTCAGAATCCAGATGCAATAATACACATAAACACTGATGAAGGCATGAGCTTTAGAGATCTCAGTTGATTCAGACCATTCAATGATTTTAATAATTTTAGTGGTCTTAGGGCAGCACCTATTAGCATCAATAATGTATTCAATGAGAACCATGTCAGAGCAGCTGAACTCAGATTTTGCAACCTAAATGTATGTGTTTGAGAGCTCAATGCTAATCAGAGTCTAATCCAGGTTTTGAAGATGCTCTAAAACAAACTAGTAAATTTCTAGCATGATCTCCTCATTATTGTATTGAGATCACAGACCTTTTATATCAATATCATCCATGAAATTATCTGCCTGATGGAGAATGTTTGAATAGAGAATGCAAGCTATGACTCAGCAGAAGGTAATAATAGAATTCATGGCATCCTATAGTAATGTTATCTGGTAAAGAAGGCTGATCAGGGTTTGAAAGATAGTTATATTATAACTATCCTCATGCAAAGTGATCTAGTTATATTCAGAAAAGAAATTCATCATGCTGGTGATAACTTGCCCAGTAAAATCTTCTATAAAAGTATTAGCACTGAAAGGGATATAGGCATCTCAAACTGTAATGACATTTATATCCATGCAGGTATTAATGATTTAGTATTTTCCAGACTCCTTCTTCTTGATGAGGAATTATTTATTTCAATATAGACTATGATAATATTTAAAGATACTAGAATTAACTTGCTTGTAAAGCATTTCTATGACTATTAGTAGCAATTTTTGAGGAATAAAAAACCCAGGGGCCTGCCATACTTTATACTCAACAGTATGAATTTTGATCAGTAGAGAGACTTCCTCAGCTAGTTTTCCATAATTACTAAAGCTCTATATTAATACTTTCTTCTACCTGAGCAAGATCTCAATCAGCAGCTTGCATTCTTGGGGTGTTAAAATTGATCCAATTTGAAGCTTTTCTATTCTATCAGGCATGAGGTGAGAGCCATGTGGGCAATCTGAGAAATGAGGTGTGATTAGGTGGTTATAAGGTAAAGGTAGATCCTTTGCAGATTTAATATTATCTTAATACTATTTTTAATGAATTTCTCTTCATCAATCTATCCCATCAGGCATCCCTCCATCTATTATCAGTATATTGAGGGGCTGAATCTTATCCACCTTCCACTTGTACAGCATGGTGACAATTGGGTGGCAAGATCAAGAAGAAGGCTCAGTAGAATCATAGAGAGAAAGATTATACAGTTATATGTCATGAACTTGATGAATTTCTGAGATAGAGCACTGTAAGAAAGAAAATATAGCACACAAGAATAACTGAAAGTATTATTATAGAATAGTAGGAATGTGCAGTAGAGATTTCTAAGGTAATTAAATGATGATCTCTGATTGGCTGAAGGTATTTATCAGCTCTAGGCCAGGAAATCATAATTAGCTGGATTTCCTCTCATCACTCTCATATAGTAGAATTTCTACCCTATTATCTGCTACACTGATGCTACTAACTTTGACTTCATCTCTTTACTCATTACCATCATCATAAAGATCAGTTAGACTTAGTACCTCTAGTTTAAAGACTGATGCTTGCTATGAAGATCATCCAGCTATCTATCATCATAGTCTCTTAGAGAATAGCTGAGGAAAGAGACCTAATTAGTTTCATTATCTGAGTTGAAAATTGTGATAGTAATACTACCTACATTATCTGTCTGTTGTACTAATCAAGTCACATTTTTATAGAGATAGCCTAGAATGCACTCATGGGAATCATACTCTAAAATGAAGAAGGTTTGAGGTATAGATATAGATTTAATATGAATCAGAATATTCTTATAGATTCTAATGATGTCACTATACTAACCATCAGTGCTAAGAATTAACTTAAGAGTGTCTTTCTGAATGATCAGGCTGAGACTCAAGGCAGTACTCTTCATCATGTAGTTGATCTCTATCCTGCTATTAAATATAGCTTTAATCTGACCCTTTCTGATGCTAATAGAAAATTTAATATGATTAATGAACATCAGATTCCACTGAGGATTATATTCTGAGACATGGTAGGAGAGCTGAATAAAGAAGACTCTAGTAGATTCTTTCTTAATCATATACTATTAAATTTTAGCTGGAAGATTCTGAAAGAATGTCTACTGCAGCTGAGCAGAGTAGGCTATAATATTCTTAAGCTAAATTCCAGTGATCTCTTGACACATGATTTTCTTAAAGACTGTCTGGGTTGCAGTGACACAATTCTCCTTGTCTCTTATTTTAGTAGATAGTTTTGACCCTTTAGGCTTTTTAGAATAGTAGAGAATGATTTTCTTCTGAATCTTAAATGCTTTAGTTATCTTAGCATCAGGCACAGCTTCATTAATCAGCTGAGTTGGCATTTCTTCCTGAAGTTGACTATTAAGAAGGGTCTGTAATTCATTGAGATTAGGTGAAGGTAAGATGATGTCCTTAGCAAATGAAATTAATTTTTAGGAGCCATCTGAATAGTGACTGGCCCTTTAAGAATGAATAGAAGATAGGGCTTTCTCCTTTTTAATCTAACTAGAGAGTGTAGATTGATTCTTATCAGTAGCTGACTCTTTACTCTTACTGTTCCCTACAGCAGCCTAAGTAATCATCATGCTAATAACCTTTTTTACTTTGCTGTCTGAGTTACCTTCTTCTGTACTGCTTTTAAATCTGACATTGCATATGCTAATAAAATTAACTGCAGGTAATAAGCTATTATCAGAGGAAATAAGGATGCTACCATCATTATGAAGTTTTGCTGCTAATGGAATAATAGGAGGCACAGATCTCTACTTAAAAGCATGCTTAATAATGATAATGTATGATTCATACTAATTTATATTAATCTTTAGGCTGCACTGCATCACATGTCTGTCAAAGTATTCACCCATTCTATTTTGATGGATCTTTTCCTGGTCAATTAGCTCATCAATTTGGAGACATTGAGGAAGTATGTAAGAGGAGTCACCATAACCCCAATAGGCATGAGAAGGGTGATCATATTATGACATACTTTCAGATCAAAATTAATATGAACTGCTAGGGCTACACTGTGTCCTATAATAGGAAACATTCATAAGATCTCAAGCAGGATTGATAGATCCCTAGTGGGTGAGAATGTATGATATTACAACTAATTATTACATATTTTCCTGCTATTAAAAACCTGTAATGGCTAGTAACAACACATCCATCCAGTTAATGAGAGATTCAAGCAAGCTGTCATTCAAATTTCTTGAAGCTGAATCAGAAGAAGTAGATAGTACAGAGAGGGTCACTTAAGATCTTAGTACAGTTAGGGTAGATAGATTGAAGACAGGTTGAGTAGGAGGCAGCTGAGTAAGTAGCATTATATGAGAACCTAGATTAAATGTGATCATCTGAATCATCTTTTCTTTAACTTTCTGAGATTCAGCTGCAGCTTCACAAACCTTTGAAATCTTTCACTCAGATGGGTTATTTTGGTCAAACCTAGTCTTATGAAAAGCCTTCTCATAAACTCCATCAGGTAGGTCTTATAAGAATAACTAGTAGGCAAGAGATTCCTAGATTTCATTTCAGCTAATCAGTGGCTCAGCAATGGCATAGAATTGATGGCAGAAAGTGAGAATGTCTCAGCTGAAAGATTATTTAAAACTAGACAGAGCATTCAGGTAGATTTAGTTGTACATCTACTGATGAGTATCATTCTATTAGAACTCTGACATCAATCTGATCTTGACTTTTGTCCAGGTTTATAGGTCCTTCATCAGCCAATCCACATAGTCTTACAGTTTCATAGAGTAATAATTGTATAATATTGTTAAGACTTCATCCTCAGGAATATGGTGCAGCTTCAACACAGCATTAAACTAGTTGATGAACTAAGTGACATCCTTCTCATCAAAAGAGGGGGCTTTAAGGGATTTAGAAACCAGTATGAGCATGATAAGCTACTAATAAATCATTTTACTTTCAGGAGGCAAGGCACTACTAGGTATAGGCAGGCCTGATGAGGAATTAGTAGAGCCAGACATCTTCTCACTATTAATTTTAATTTTTAGTAGCAGAGCTGATGCTTTTTCTGACTGAGTTCAACAATGTGCAATGAAGTCTGACTGAGTATGCTTAGAAGGCATATATTAATAGAGAAATGAATAGACAAGTAGCTCTCATTTGTAAATAAGAAATAGATCAATAATGGTAGTAATATCTATATCTTTTTGCAGGTAGAGATTTAGAGACTCAAGAAAGAGAAGGAACTGCAAGATCTGCTGCAGATTTTTCTTCTCATTAGAGTCTACATTTATTGAGGAATGGCTTGATGGATTCAATAGTTCAGTGAGTCTATTCTTTAAAGTTTTCTTCTAGTAGTGTTGTCATTGGTGCAGCTGCAAGGCTGCAGGCCTGCTCCAACTAAATGGGCCTATTACAAACTAAAATAAGAGAATTGTGTTGAGTAATATACTCAACAAAAGAAAAGAAAAAAGAGGAAAAGAACTTAGTATAATTATCTATATCAACACTGCCATCTATTCATTCATTCATGTTTCTAATTGTGCACACTAATAAAGTGGGGATAGGATGTGTGCATCAGGCAGCACTGAACAGGGCAGCAGCAAACACAAGAAAAGAATTAATATCAATATTGAGGTAGAGGAATGTATTGGCAATTTATAGTACAAAATAACATAGTAATAGAATGATAAGATAACACTTAAAAGAAACAAAAGATCTATCTCAAAGAAGCATATACATGCATGAGAAATCCATGAATGAATAGATGATGTCTCATAATGAAAGAAAAATATCTATCTTCATAGTTATGCTCAGCAGTGAAAAGCCTCAGTGAAAAATTGATCTGACCTGATGGTGGATCCCCACCACAATAGGAGAGTCTATTAGTGAACCTTACTCACAAGATGTATTAGATAGGCTATCATACTGAGTAGATGTTAGTGTGGGAGTCTTCTACTTCTAAGTATATTATTTTTCCATCTTGCAGTGTCATTTTTGAAAGAAGAGAATGATTATGCACAGGGTAATAGATTGACTCATTGATTACTGTCAAAGAGGATTTCAGGATTTAGGAGTAGCTAAAAAAATGACATGTCCCATGTACAATGTAAAAGTTTGATGCCTTTAGAGCTATATCATAATCTACCCTTAAACTTATGTTAGATCAGTATAACATAGAGACTTGGTTTCCATACAGTAGAAAGGCTGATTATTATGTAATCTCCAGAATCATCACTTAGAATTAGTAGGCCTAATAACTCATCAGACCTAGTTGAACTCACCAATGTGACTACAAAAAAGACTCAATCACTATATCCATATAAGTTATGAATAAAAATAGCTTGAATCTGATTAATTTTTGAATTTCTATACTTAATAACATCCTCTTGTATGAGTATTATCCAACAGGTTTCATTACTGTATAATAAATAAGTATATAATCAACAGCATCCTAATGAGAATGAGAGATGATACTTAGGTATAAAAGTAATTTTTCAGTAAAATCAGAGTGGCCTTGGCTCTGGTTCCAGGATGAATGGTTTATTCCAGTTAAGACTATATATCTATCTTAGTTTTTGAAGGAATAAGTGGACATTCAGAAGGTTTGATATTCAATTTGTTGGAATTCCCAGTATATCCATGTCATTCTTTAGTAATAGTAAAGATATAAGGTTTACCTACAGGAATTTTCAGGTATGATCTGAAAGATTCTCCAGCACATATAATTCATTAGTTGAAAGAATATTATTAGATTCACAGTCATCAACCCAAATCAGATTGATCAGAAGGGCAGAATAATGTTCATAGATTTTCCTTAACCTCTCTCTAAGTTCTGGCTGAGAGTCATTAAATGCACCATGAAAAGCAAGCTGAACTGTCCAATGAAAACTCTTCTATTAAAGTAATATCTTTTTAATGTCATGATGATTTGTATGGCAGATTAGTTGTTTATAATCTCTATATTTATTCTCCCCCATCAACATGTTGTTGTTGTTGGTAGTTCCATATTTCCTGATTTCATTAATATAGTGTAGTCTGATATATATATTCAGTTGGTTTTTCATTTCAATGAAGGATGCACCTTTTTTCATAGAGAGAGCTAAGTTTTACTTCAGACCTTCTACTATAATAAAGGTAAAATATCCATCTAGCCTGGTTGATACTAACACCTAACTTGGTGCTAGGAATACTTGTCAGCTCTGACTTATTAACTCTACATGAGAAGGAGCCTGAGCTCATTGTACTGTATTTACTGCTACATCTAGAAAGAACTATAGGTATTAACAAGTAATGATAATGATTTGTTAGATTTCTTTTAGATTATAGACAGCTGGGTTATATAATAGTAAGATTGAATTACTTCTTATAATTACTGTAAATATGTTAATAGTCAAGTTCACTACTGGGATGTCAAGTTTTAAGAATGCCAGTGAGAGTGCCCTATAGATTTAATCTTTAAGCTATGAACATTTAAGGTCACATCATAATATAAGTGGTATCAGAATAGATGCTCAAGCATGCTCTTACAGTTAGTACTTCTCTAGATGGATAAGAGGTAACTGTAAGTATACTCATCCTTAGAAAAAAGAAAAAATCTATAATATTCAGAGGTACTCAGTCTTTTTAACTAAAGTTAATGCTGATTCTACCAGCACAGAATGAGCTATTTTTGAAATCTCTAAATACTTACTGTGTGTAGGATTGAATGGGAAGAATATAACTAGATTTAAACTTAAGTATATCTTAAATAGATAAGAGTTATTATCTGCCAATCTACTTCTCTATTATAACTTCTTTCTCTTTGTTAGGTTCAGAGCACTCTCTGCCTGGCATTAGACCTATTGAGTGTCATGGTGATAGCACCTATTTTGAATGATATCAAATGATAAATCTGATCTCTTTTAGTCCTCAATCAAACAGCTCTAATATGAGTACTCTGCATTTAGGTCTTTGATACTGGCATTCCCATTCTGCTGTGACATGTCACCAATAAATAATAAGCAGGAAGAAACAATCTGAATGGTGTCACTATTAATATTAACTAGAATGCTCTCACTATCTAACTGTAGGAATCCAGAGGATAAAACTCCAATAGTATCTGAAAAGTTTATATCATGTAGACTGAATGTTACTATAAATAGGTTATTATACTTCTTGCATTCAGCTGCACTCAGAGCTGAGATTCAGTACACACCCATTAAACTTTAATACATGTTCTAATAGAGGCTAAATCTATCAATAAAAAGCTGATAAGAAAGGGACAATACTTTCTATCCTCCAGTAAAGATATTCTTCAAGAACTTCCTTCTATGAATCACAATCTTTAGCTCTCTGCATATTAGTGTTAATCTACAGTATGGCTGAGTAGTGGTCAAAGCCAAATAGAGAACCCTTCAAAGGAAAAAACTAGAAGTAGAATTCTCAGTCAGGAAGGTGTTGTTAATTCCATTAAAAATATAATTAATAAAGATGTAGGCTCTGAATAGAATAGAGCTTGCTAGAATAATATTTAATATGTTACTTTCAATCAAAATTACCTCACATTAATGGAAGAGTAGATGAGGACTCTGAAAATTAGATTCTTCTGCATTCAGAGTTGAGTATCACATGGTGAAGCAGGGATGAAGTGTGCACATTAGGTGGCACTGAACAGGGCAGCAGCAAACACAAGAAAAGAATTGATATTGATGTTGAAGTAGAGGAATGTATTGGCAATCTATAGTACAAAACAACACAGTAATAGAATGATAAGGTAACACACAAAAGAAACAAAAGATCTATCTCTAAGGAGCATACACATGCATGAGAAATATACAAATGAACAGATGATGTCTCACAATGAAAGAAAAATATCTATCTTCATGGCTGTGCTTAGCAGTGAAAAGCCTTGGTGAAAAATTGATCCAACCTGATGGCAGATCCCCACCACATATCTCCCCTCCTCCTGATTTGCTGACCTGGTGAATAAAAGAATGGCTCAGTTTTGTGGTGAGGGCAGCAGATCTGAATATGTTGTCCCAAAATTGATCTGACTATGTAATCTCAAAGTCAGCTGATGAGTGGCCATATGCTGTGTGTTAAATTGTCTGTTTGTAAGAAAGCAGCTGCATTGAGGCAGAGAGGCAGCCCAGAGATGGATGGGCAAGTTGGCAATGAAGGAAGAGCATGCTCTATGTAGGCAGAGCAGCCTGTGATAGATGATAAATGAAGATTGAGGTGAGTAGCATGAATGATGAAGATGAAGTGATATAAGGAAATAGAGAGTGAAGAGAAAGAAAATATGACAGGTAAAATCAGTAGCAGAAGGTGCAGGGCAAGATATATACAGATGAGTGAGCATAGGAAGGAAAGCAGACACAGTAAGAAAAATAAACATAGAGTAGTAGCAGACTATGCATAGAAAACAAAAGAAACTAAGGAAGACATGGAGGAAACACAGCACAGAGGAAGCAAACTGAGTAATGTGGCAAGGAAAAACAAACATGTGCTAGTAGTAGCAAGAGCAGCAACTACAGCAGAATAGCAGACTCTGATTGGCTGAAACATTTCCTGGCCCTGAGGCAGGAAATCATGATTGACTGGATTGACTAGCTAGTGTCTATTTTCTTATAATTATGAACTGAGATTCTGATGGCATCTCCTTCTGCAGCTATATGGTCACTGATGATAGAATTAAGAGGAATGTTATTGTAGTGATAGTAAAAGAAACTCTGCTGACTGAATAGCTGTTTTTCAGCATCCATCACAGTTGTGAAGGCATGAACTGCAGCCCCTACAGCTCTCTTATGCCAGGCCAGAATATAATCCTTAACTAGCTGATTGAGCATCAGGCCAAAAAGAATCTACTGCTCTCTCTGGACTAAAGAATCATCTCATTGCTGATATTCAATTAAAGCTTCAGAAAGTGCACTAAGATCTGTCATAGCTATAGTAGTAGGAAAGCAATAAGGAATGCTGCTGTACAGAACAGGCAGGCTGGAGAGTATTACAGATCTATAAATGAGGTCTCAATTTGCCTGTAAAAGCTGCTCCTACATGTTACTCTCTGAAACTTCTAAAGACTTACTATCTTCCTAGATCCTGATGAACTACAGAAGCATTGTTCTTCACTTAATCATAGCTGAGCCTGTGCTCCCATGGGGAATGTGTGGCATGGTGATTCATATATCTCCCTATTTGTAAGAAATGGTCTTCCAGCTAGTCTTGAAATCCTACAAATCTTAATTGATGAGCATCTATGAGGAGACATCCTGAATGATTTCACCATCTGAAAACCCCCTTCCATGAAGTTGGTGATTCCACTCAGAGACATAGTGATGCATGCCAGGGACCACAGTTGTGCAGTTTGCATGATCCTTATTTGTTATGCTGATAGACCCTTGGATCATGTTTGTACTATGATTCTTCTCAGTGAGGCACTGAATGTTGATATTAATATGCTGGAAAAATGTGCTATCCCTCTTTCTAATGAACTTGGTGTAATAAGGGTAGAAGATGAGTCTTATCTGATGATCTAGATGAAGAGTGACATACCAGGCATAGTAAACTGAGTCCTGGCAAATTATCTGCTGAATGATTTCATGAAGCATTATGTGGAGTCACCTCAGTGACTTCTGATCCTTTCACTAATAAAATAAGTACATGTTCCATTCATATGCTACCATCTTTCTGAGTGTGTTGTATGCAGTGAGCACATTTCCCACAGCCATCTCTATTCAGAGCTAGAAGAAAATTAGAAGAGATAAAGAGCTATCTGCATCCTAACTACCTAGCATGCAGTTCACATTTATGTTTTCCAACTCAAGGTTCTTCAATATGTTTGCCCAGTCTGATGAAATGATGGAAGGGAGGGTGACATATTTCATGTGATATATCTAAAGAAGATCCTTGGGATGAGCAGGGTAGTGATCTTTGCAGAAATAATGAAAAGTACTGTCAGCAGTGTAGATCTGGCCAAGATTTCTGCAGCTATTAATAACAGTGCTGAGCCTGGATGACAAGGCTGCTTGATCCAAATTCTGAGTTAGCAGACCAATTTTTCCTCTAAGATTAATAGCATGATAGTAGTATAAAGAAAAAGGGGATACTAGTTTTATGAGCTAATTTAAAAGTTTGACAAGCTGACTATCATTCAGCTCCTTCACATCACTGAGCTAGGCTTTCAGGGCAGGTTTGACATTTTGATGGCATGTACATTTATAATGATTAGTCTCCTGATGATTTTCAACAGCTTCAGTAATATCTGGATCCTCCTTGTCAGCACCTTGATTTTCAAGTTCTGCCATTTCTTCTGGTGACATGCTGGCAAAATGGGAGAGGCTGACATTGAATAGTGAGGTGGCTATCAATGAAATTGATTGGTTAGAGACATATTATGGGTGAGGAGCAAGTAAATTAGGGCCAGGGTTTTGAGAAGCACCAGGCAAGAAAGTAGAAGGGAATATGGGAACTGATCCAGAATGGTGATGATTATCCTGAGGAGGGTGAGGAGAAGGTAGAGGTATTTAGCCAGTCATATGGGAATTGCATGATGAAGCTGGAGGAGGCTGAGACTGAAGATTTTAAGAGGGTAAAGATAAGGAAATTAGTGGGCAAGGGTCAATAGGTACAGAGAGAAATGATGAGGCATCAGCTGCAAGAATTCCCCCAAGGCTAATATGAAGCCTAGTAATATAAATAGCTTTCATGTTCAATGCAGGGCCAACAAAATCTGACTTGAAGACTATATTAAGGTCAGAGAGCATCAGCTCCTTGTTCAGCTTTTTGCCTCTCCCAGGATTTTGATACAGCTGAATCCACATTGCCTGGTTGATTCTCCTCACTGCAGATGGATAATCATAATTTCTTGTAAGGGTTACTGCATATTAGTACCATTTATCCTTCTTCAGTATTAGCCAGAATTTATTAGTAACAGCCTTCCCCCAGTGCTCCACACAAGTTTTATACCCTTCTAAAGTGTGATTTCAACAAACCCTGACTGTCTCCACCATGTGATGAATCTCCATTGTCTGGTAGTAGAAGTCAGCCTCAGACATAACTGCATGTCAGGCCCTATCCTCCTTCATCCATTTAAAATATACAGCTATCTCATCCTCCCTATCTTCATGCTTGCTCATAATCAGGTTGGTGATCTCACACTGGACTTGATAGTGCAGAGCTGAGTACCTGTCAAGTGTATTGATATACTTCTGAATCTCCCTGGTGGTTGCAAACTTATACCTCCCATGTTCAATCAAGGTGAGGGAATTGGTAGGCTTTGGGGTCAAGGCAGGCAGATTTTGGTGATTTGACATTTTTGCAGGAAGGAAGTGAGGGAAAATCATAGATATAGCATTGTTATGCATTGTGTAAGTTGGTCTAAAGGCAAGGTTGAGATATCTATGATAATGGTGAGGAAGAGGTGAAGGAAAACATGGGGCAGAGTGCACTCTTATAGCTTTTCAAATGTGAGGCATAAAGGTGGCTGCAGCCAGCAAAATGAGAGAGTGAGAGAGACATACTGCCATTTTGATGGCTATAAAATGAAAGAAATAAAGAAAACTGCAAAGGAATATAAAGATGCATCTAGCTCCTGACATGCTACTCATGCCAGCATTTGAATCACAAAGAGATGACTAATAAAGGAAATAAACTGATGAGTGGATACAGCCAAACAAAGGAAATAAAGAAAATGAATGAAATAAGGAAACAAATATGACAATCAGATAATAACTACAAAACTTTTATCATGAGGAATCAGAGACTACAAAGCATTCTCTCCCTCACCCACATCTTCTTCCTCCTTACTGCTATCCTCCACTGGATCTGCATTATCCAACACTGCTGACATTTAGTCATTGTGAAGGTAAAATTTCTTTATCTAATTATCTGCAGTGGTGTTGCAGAATGATGTGCCATCTAGCTCTTCAAGATGATAAGTGCCCTTCTCATGGTTTACTTCCTGCACATGATATAGACCCAACCATTGGAAGTTAAGTTTAACAGAATAGGATGTTTCTATTTTGATGTCATGCAGAAGAATGAGATCTCCTACCTGAACTGAATTGTACACTAATCTCTTAATCTTATTGAATAGATTCTGATTTTTCTCTCATGCACACTGCAGATGAAAGGCTGCCTCCTCCAGATCTTCATCCTGTCTCTCCAACTGTCAAATCTGCATGTATATTAAGTTGGCATGAGAGTGAATAGTGTGCTATAGAAGTATTTACCACATTGGAATCTTAAGCTCAATAGGGAGGATAGCATCATAATCATATTACAGATAGAATGGTATTTCACCTGTTGATTGTCAAATGAAGACATGATCTACCCACAATGTTAAGTGGAAATGATTAACTCAATTTCTCTTATCTATAGTGAGCTTTGCCAGTGCATCTGAAATAGGGTAGTGATCATGTTCAACCATGCCATTTACTTTCACATTGTACAGCAAAATCATTATCTGCTTGACATGATACTTGATGGTGAGAATTCTGATCCACTTCTGATTTTCTAGCCTGTTATCACACACCATTTCTTGGAAACAGCCATATTAGCATATGATATCCTTGTAAATGAACTGGGCCATATATTCTACTTTTACATGCATGAGGGGCTAACCTTTGACCCAGCCAGTAAGGTTGTTCTGAGTAATAACTACACATAATTTCCTCTGATTCTTTAGAAACTTGATGACATTGATACATCACTTATCCTACAGATAGTTGTAGTGAGTCAGATACAGCAGCTCTTTGAGGTGGTTACTTTCCTGGAACTAGCACTCATGGCATCTCTTATAATATGCCTTGACATCAGTGAACAGGCCTTCCCACTAATATCACTAAAAGACCTTATGATTGGTTGCCTTGTGGCCTTTATGGCCTGACTTGTCATGCATCTGAGTAATGATTTCCTTCTGCTCATCTGAATCATCTACCATGTGCCTCAGTGGAATCCCTTTACCTGACTGGTGAAATAGATGTTGCCCATGCACCATATAGTTCAGTGCATGCTTATGCCACTTTGAGAAAACCTTGTGAGGAATATCATCAGGCTGCTTCAAGGTAGTGAGATATCTGATGATTGATTTGCTGTGATTGAAATAAAATGATGAAAGAACATGGGATTCTTTACTGTCAGCATTGTCAGAAACATTGAAGTTAGGAATAGTGGTAGAAGTCATGCTGATGCAATTAAGCTCTACCTCAATAAATTCATTGATATTTTGATCCTCAGGCACCTTGCCATCAGCAGGTAGTCATTGAGAAAGACCATTAGCAGCACTATGAATCTATCTAGGAATATGATGAATGTTAAAATTGAACATCTGAATCCAGGTGAGTCAGTTAATTACCAGAGCACCAGGAAGATCAGTGGCTGTTTGGTTGAGCTGAGTGACCAAGATTTTCACATCAGTTTTAAGAATGAAGTGAACACCATACAGGTAATATTAGCATTTCTTTAATATTTTGAGGATGGCTTGGCATTCTTGTTTTCCTGTGTCATACTTTGCCTCTACTGGGCTTCAAATTCCACTCTCATATTAGCAGGGATGAAGCTTTCTATTCCCAACATCTTACTGGCTCAGTATTCCTCCCTAGTTATATTTACTAGCATTAGTTGCAACCATAATATCTTCAGCACCTTTGGAATAATCAATGCAGTGCAGAGCAGGGGCAGTTGTCAGTGCTGTCTTCAGGACTGACATGACATTTAATTGCTCAGGTCCCCAGATGAAAAAGGTATTTTTCTTGAACAGTGCATAGATTGGGTTGAAAATGAGGGTAAAGTTTGAGATTCAGATGTGATAATACACATAAACACTGATGAAGGCATGAGCTCCAGAGATCTCAGTTGGTTCAGGCTATTCAATGATCTTGACAATTTTAATGGCCTCAGAGTGGCACCTGTCAGCATTAATGATGTATCCAATGAGAATCATGCTAGAGCAGCCAAACTCAGATTTTGCAACCTGAATGCATGTATTTGAGAGCTCAATACTGACCAGAGTCTGATCCAGATTTTGAAGATACTTCAAAATAAACTAGTGAATTTCTGGCATGACCTCTTTATTATTGTACTGAGATTATGAACCTTTCATACTGATGTCATCCATGAAATTATCTACCTAGTGGGGAATATTTGAGTGGAGAATGTGAGCTATGACTCAGCAGAAGGTGGCAATAGAATTCATGGTACCCTGTGGTAATGTTATCTGGCAAAGAAGGCTGATCAGGATTTGAAAGGTAGTCATGTTGTGGCTATCCTCATGCAAAGTGATCTGATTGTATCTGGAAAAGAAATTCATCATACTAGTGATGACTTGCCCAGTGAAATCTTCTACAAAAGCATCAGCACTGGAAGAGATATAGGCATCTCAAACTGTAACAGCATTCATATCCATGCAGGTATTAATGATTTGGTATTTCCCAGATTCCTTCTTCTTGATGAGAAACCATTTATTCTGATATGAACTGTAGTAATGTTTGAAGATGCTGGAATCAACTTGCTCACAAAGTATATCTATAATTATTAGCAGTAATTTCTGAGGAACAGAAAACTTAGGGGCCTGCCATACTTCATACTCAATAGCATGAATTTTGATTAGCAGAGAGACTTTCTCAGCCAGTTTCCCACAATCACTGAAGCTTCATACTAATACTTTCTCCTGCCTGAGCAAGATCTCAATCAGCAGCTTATATTCTTAAGGTATCAAAATAGATCTAATTTGAAGCTTTTCTATCCTATCTGGTGTGAGGTGAGAGCCATGCTGGCAATTCAAGAAATGAGATGTGATTAGGTAGTTGTAAGATAAAGGTAAATTCTTTGTAGGTTTAATGTTATCTTAATATCATTTCTGATGAATCTCTCTCCATTGATCTATCCTACCAGGTGTCCCTCCATCTATCATTGGTGTATTGAGAGGCTGAATCTTGTCTGCTTTTTACTTGTACAGTGTGGCAACAATTAGGTGATAAGATTGAGGAGAAGGCTCAGTGGAATCATAGAGAGAAAGGTTGTGCAGTTGAATGCCATGAACTTGATGAATTTCAGAGATAGAATGCTGCAAGAAAGGAAATATAGCACATGAGGATAGCTAAAAGTACTGTTATAAAATGGTGGGAATGTGTGGTGGAGATTTCTAAGGCAATTAAATGGTAGCCTCTGATTGGCTGGAGGTATTTATTGGCCCCAGACTGGGAAATTGTGATTGACTGGATTCCCTCTCATTGCTCTCATGCAGTAGAATTTCTACCCTACCATCTGCCATATTAATGCTACTAACTCTAACTTCATCTCTTTACTTACCACCATCATTATGAAGATCAGTTGGACTCAGTGCTTCTAGTTTAAAGACTAATGCTTGTCATGAAGATCATTCAGCTGTCTGTTGCCATAGTCTCCTGGAGAATAGCTGAGGAAAGACACCTGATTGGTCTCATCATCTGGGTTGAAAACTGTGATAGTGATGTCACCTACATTATCTGTCTATTATACTAACTAAGTCATGTTTTCATAGAGATGGCCTAGAATGTACTCATGGGAACTGTGCTCTAGGATGAAGAAGGTTTGAAGCATAGATATAGATTCAATATGAACTAGGACATCCTTATAGATTCTAATAATATCACTGTGCTAACCACCAGTGCTGAGGATTGACTTAAGAGTGTCTTTCTGGATGATCAGGCTGAGACTCAAGGTAGTGCTCTTCACCATGTAGTTGATCTCTGCCCCTCTATTAAATATGACTTCAGTCTGACCTTTTCTGATGCTGACAGAAAACTTGATATGACTGATGGATACTAGGTTTCATTGAGGGTTATATTCTAAGATATGATGGGAGGGCTGAATGAAGGAGACTCTGGCAGATTCTTTCTCAATTATATGCTGCTGAACTTCAGCTGGAAGATTCTGGAAGAATATCTGCTACAGCTGAGTAGAGTAGGTTATAATATTTTTGAGCTGAATTTTTGTGATCTCTTGACACATAATTTTCTTAAAGACAGTCTGGGTTGCAGCAGCATGATTCTCCTTGTCCTTCATTTCAATAGAGAGCTTGGGTCCTTTAGGTTTTCTGGGATGATAGAGGATGATTTTCTTTTGAATCTTAGGTGCTTCAGCCATCTCAGTATCAGGCATGGCTTCATCAATCAGCTGAGTTGGCATTTCTTCCTGCAGCTGGCTGTTGTGAAGGATTTGTGAATCATCAGGATCAGGTGAAGATAAGATAATGTTTTCAGTAAATAAAATAGATTTTTAGGAGTCATCTGAATAGTGACTGGCTCTTCAAGAGTGAGTGGAAGATAGAGCTTTCTCCTTTTCAATTTGGCTAGAGAGTGTAGATTGATTCTTATCAGCAGCTGACTCTTTACCTTTACTATTTCTAGTAGCTATCTGAGCAGCCATCATGCTAGCAGCCCTTTCTACCTTGCTATCTGAGTTGCCCTCTTCTGTGCTGCTCTTGAATCTGACATTGCATATGCTAATAAAATTGACTGCCAGTAATGAACTGCTGTCAGAGGAAATAAGGATGCTACCATCATTGTGGAGTTTTACTGCTGATGGGACAATGGGAGGCACAGATCTCTGCTCAAGGATATACTTAATGATAATAATATAAGGTTCATATTGATTTACATTGATTTTCAGGCTATGCTGCATCACATGTCCATCAAAGTATTTACCCATTCTATTTCTATGGATCTTTCCTTGGTTGATTAGCTCACCAATCTGGAGGCACTGAGAGAGCATATGAGATGAGTTGCCACAACCCCAATAAACATGAGGAGGGTGATTATATTATGACATGCTTTCAGACCTAGGTTGATATGAACCATCAGAGCCACACTGTGTCTCATAATAGAAAACATTCATGAGATCTCAAGTAGGATTGATAGATCCTTGGTTGGTGAGGATGCACAGCACTATAGCTGACTGTTGCATATTTCTCTGCTGTTGAAACTCAGTAATGGCCAGCAACAGTGCATCCATCTGATTGACAAGAGACTCAAGTAAGCTGTCATTTAAATTCCTTAGGGCTGAATCAGAAGAAGCAGATAGTGCAGAAGGGGCCACTTGAGGTCTCAGCACAGCCAAGGTGGGTAGATTGAAGACAGGCTGAGCAGGAGGCAGTTGAGTGAGCAGCATTATATGAGAACCCAGGTCAGGTGTGATCATTTGAGCCATCTTTTCTTTGACTTCCTGAGATTCTACTGCAGCTTCACAAACCTTTGAAATTTTCCACTCAGATGGGTTGTTTTGGTCAAACCTAGCCTTGTGAAAAGCCTTCTTGTGAACCCCATCAGGCAAACCTTGTAAGAACAACTGGCAGGCAAGAGATTCCTAAATTTCATTCTGGCTGATCAGTGGCTTGATAATGATGTGGAATTAGTGGTAGAAAGTGAGAATGTCTCAGCTGGAAGATCATTTAAAACTAAACAAGGCATTCAGGTAGATCTGGTTGTACATTTGCTGATGAGCATCATCCTACTAGAACTCTGACACTAATTTTACTTTAACTTTGATCTAGGTTTGCAGGTCCTTCATCAACCAATCTATATGGTCCTGCAGTTCCATAGAGTAATAGTTACACAACACAGCCAAGGCTTTATCCTCAGGAACATGGTACAGCTTCAGCATGGCATCAAACTGATTGACAAACTGAGTGACATCCTTCCCATCAAAAGAGGGGGCTCTAAGGGATTCAGGAACTAGCATGGGCATGATAAGTCACTGATAAATCATTCTACTTTCAGGAGGCAAGACACTGCTAGGTGTTGGCAGGCCTGAGGAGGAATTAGCAGAGCTGAACATCTTCTCACTGTTGATCTTGATTTTTAGCAGTGGAGCTAATGCTTTTCCTGACTGAGTATGATGATGTGCAATGAAATCTGACTGAGTGTGTTTAGAAGGTATATATTGATGGAGAAATGAATAGACAAGCAGTTCATGTTCACAGATGAGAAACAGGTTGACAATGGTGGTGATATCTGTGTCTTTTTGTGGGTAGAGATTCAGGGACTCAAGAAAGAGAAGGAACTGCAAGATCTACTGCAGATTTTTCTTCTCACTGAAGTCTGCATTTGTTGAGGAATGGCTTGATGAATTTGATAGTTTAGTAGGTCCATTCTTTGAAGTTTTCTTCTGGTAGTATTACCATTGGTGCAGCTGCAAGGCTGCAGGCCTGCTCCAACTAAATGGGCCTATCATAAATTGAAATAAGAGAATCATGTTGAGTAACATACTCAACAAAAGAAAAGAGAAAAGGGGAAAGGAACTCAGCATAGTTATCTGTATCAATACTGCCATCTGTTTATCCATTCATGATTTCTGATTGTGTGCACCAATGAAGTGGGGACAGAGTGTGTGCATCAGGCAGCACTGAACAGGGCAGTGGTGAACACAAGAAAAGAATTGATATTGATGTTGAAGTAGAGAAATGTATTGGCAATCTATAGTACAAAACAACACAGTAATAGAATGATAAGATAACACACAAAAGAAATAAAAGATCTATCTCCAAGGAGCATACACATGCATGAGAAATACACAAATGAACAGATGATGTCTCATAATGAAAGGAAAATATCTATCTTCATGGCTGTGCTCAGCAGTGAAAAGCCTTGGCAAAAAATTGATCCAACCCAATGGTGGATCCCCACCACAATGGTAGATTGAATCTGCAAAATAGTTCTGTTGAAATATGAGGATATCTCCTATCTATTCTTTCCAATAAACTGCACTCTGCCCATATAGTTGAAGTTGGTCTTATCTAGTTGTCTGCATGGATATTTATTATTTTCACACTAATACCATATGAAATTAGAGGGGAAAATTGATTCACTGATGAAAGAATATAAGGTAAATTTCTCAGAGCAGTATTTAATTGAGCTTCCCCAGCTATATGAGTATTATAGTTTTATAGGGGAGTCAATAACTTCTGCCATCCCAATGTGCATGTGCTGTTAAAACCTCTGGGACTTAACAAGCCTTAACACCAATAAGACTATGTCTTGAAAGTATAAGAACATCAATGTATGATTGGTAAGGCATTTTTCAGTATGAGAGAATATTAGCATCTGATCTGGAGAAATAATCAGAATCTGCATGTAGCATAGTGGAAGGATCAGGAACTATACCCTACATTTCTTTTTTAGATTTAATAGTTCATTGGGGAGGTTATGGATCAGAGTAATATCCTTCAGAGTCCAGAGAATCTATAGTAATAACTGGTATAGCTCTTAAGATATTTCAGTAAACTCTATTCATAAAGTAAAGACCATTGTAAAAGGATCCATACAATTTTTATCCTGTTTATGAACAAGAAGCTCTGCAGGATCATTGACTATGTAAATATAATTAGCTTTATCATTGATGTGTGATGAGGTTATTAGATTATTACCTTGGATAGTCAGATTAGAGGAATTAACCTCTTGAACCTCAGAGTTTCTAGCCTCTTAGGCCCTCAGAGGATGTTTGAATATGATATTAATGTTGTCCATTTTATCCTTCTTAGTCTCAGTATAATAATCCATATCATCATTAATATCATCATTTATGATATATTCATCATCAGCCAATTTACAAGCTGCCTGGATGGTGTTTAGAAGTTAATATATTATATTTACTTTCTCATTTAATTTGTAGAGTCTATTGTTGGAGTATGCAGCATCCCCATCATCATTATTTTTAGTGGGCTGGTTGGATTGATCTGTTGCCTGATTTTCTAAGTTAAAAGATCAAGTAAATAATTAAATTAGAATATAAACATATATCTCTGCATCATCTGGTATGAGCTCCAACATAAAATCTCAAGATCCTATGTTATGATCAAATATTGGATTATTTATATCAGTATTGATGTAGTTTTCAGAGGTGTTCTGTGATAATTTTGGATGTCAGCCTCTTGAAGCTGAGTGCTTGTTTGCTCCACAAAGGGTGTGTTTTCTAAGATGGTGAAGGCTGCAGATGATCATATTACAGGTTGGATTTTTTTAGAGGAAAAAGTGGGAAAATTAGAAAAAGAGTATGAATATGATAGCTCTGAAAAAAGAAATAGGGCTAAATGCATACTAAATACACCTCTGAAAATAGAGGTTCTAAATTATGTCATCTAGTAGAATTATGAACTTCAATCTTTTCCATTTTCTTTCATTATCTGTAGGTTTTCTTCTTCATCAGATATAATTTCATTTTCATATTATTATCTGGCCTACCCATTACTCAGTCATGTCTGCCATTAACTCCTTCAGTTTGGAATTGAGTAGTATGATTAGTTTCTATTCCATAAATAAGAACTTTATAAATGTATTGCTAACTAGAAGTAGTTTGATAATTAGAGGGATAGGCTTTCTTCTGTGAACTCTACACTTACTAGGAGCAGCAGTATATTAATAGAAAGTTAGAATCACATGAGCAGTATATCTTCTAATTCTAATGGACAGTGCAATTAGGTTGTGTTGGAGTCTTATGAGCAGATGAATTGCATATAGGAGAGGAACCTTTAGTGGTAGATAAGATAGTCATATCTTCTTATATTCTCCAGGGAAGTGGATGAACTGGTATCACAGGTGTTTTGGGGTTACAGTTGCAAATTATGTATGTGGATCATAGCATGGAATGGTGCACTTGACAATTTTTGAATATGAAAATGCAAGACACTTGGCTATATAAAGGTAAGAGTTGACCCAGATACCCAGTGGAATCCAACTGAAAACCCAGCTGAAGTTAGCTGTGGGTTAAGATAAATCTAGAGAGGATTAATGGAGGTTTGATGATAGGTAGAGAAATATGAAATATAAGCTAATTGATAATTCTAGGAGAATATTGTTATGATGGGCATGGAAATGGATTTTAGAGATAATGGCTCTAAGTACTGATCTAGTTATCAACTATAGGGATCAATAATCAGCCATTTCATATATAGGGTGTTTGGCAGGGTCACTGATGGGGATTTAGAGTGCTTATGATCAGTTAATAAAGCTCTGACTTGAATTGAATAGGAAATATTATGGTGCTGGGCTGTGTAGTTGATACTATCTATAAATATTCTAAAGTTAGAATAAACTACTAACCTGTTGATTTTATTATAGAAATATGTCTGGCAGGAAAAAGAGCTGAATAAAGCCAGCCATTCAGAATGTAATATATATAACTACACTGATGAGAAGGATATCTTCCAGCATTTCTTCTAGAGGTTCACTTCAGATAAGTTTCATTAGGTGTTCTATTAGACTGGGCCAATTCTGGACTATGAATGATCTGATTTCATAGGATAATAGTATATTAAATGTACATGTTGGCATCTGCAATCCTGGAGATCAATGGCTTATACCTCACCTAGAAATATATGTGAATCTTGCTACCCAGATTAAGCTGTAGGATGATCTAGTTGAAAGGGATGAGAATAGATATATCCAAGTTGAAGCATGAGATGAAGTTATTGATTTTTAGGACCATATGACCTCTGCAGAATAATACAGTGGTGTAGGCCAGGAAAACTTTGTAGAGCTGATTACCCATTGAAAATCTGAAAAGAAATGAAAGTCTGATTCTGAAGTTAAGAAGGCTGTGAAGAAGAAGATATACTTTATCTTCATTTTAGGGTAGACAGGATCTATGGCTTTATAAGGTATAATCTATAGCTTTGAATGTAAGATGTGGATTAGTAGTACTAGGTGTATTTTCAAAGCATATTTCTTGCATGAAAATCAGGATAAAATGAATTACTAATTGCAGAACTGAACATATTAAATAGAGAATAAAGAATTTAATGATTTCATCATGAAGGAGATAATTCTAATACATGGTCAGAGAGAATGCATGAGTGGGGATTTTCAACTAAGTAATCATATATTCATTTCAGATTGCTTTCTATATATCTTCCACATAGTATTAGTTTAATTTGAGTATATTCACTGTTGCTAGGTAGTAAAATGAAGTATTTGTAAAGTATTCCCAATATCTATGTGAGGGTATAGGCTAAATAGATGATGTGAAGAGCTCAATAGGAGGAATAGATTGAATATAGATGTAGCTAAGGTTGAAGGTAGGGTATCTAAAGGAAAGTAGCTAATCACTGAGGTTTCTATATGTAGGAACCTCAGTAAAGGTATATATATAATTGTGTGATAACATAAGAAATGACTAAGTAAGGAGTGAGCATGGGGTGTTGACATAAGAGATAAATACACTCCAGGCACATAATGTAGTTGATATGCACTAGACACAGTAATGATAAGAAGGCACATACTTGTACATGATAATTACCCCCCTTTTTCTTATATTACTGTCCTCAGCAATTTGGTGTTGTTGTGCTTATGGGTAGTAGCCTCTTTTGGAGGTAGCATAAAGTGGTGTAGGTCAGTTTCATAGTGTTATTTAGATGTATAAGCCCCAGGATGTCTTATTTATGTCAGCTAAGCTCAGGGCATTTTGTATATACACTGTGAGGTAGTTGCAAGTTATGCATGTCCATATAAGCTACAGGCAGGTTGTGCAAGTACATTGTTACTAGAGGTATATTATGCAAATACTTTATTACCTGAGACTCCAGGGGAATCCTGATTTAGGTGTTATGTTGATTCATTACTATAGAGGAGCACAAGAAGTGCACTTCTTTAAGTTAGAGTCTCTCCCACTTTTTCTTCTTCTATAACCCTCAAAATGCTTCTTATATTTAGAAGCCTGCTACTACTCACACCATTTCATTGCTTTTTTCAATTATTTCTTTATTAATATTAACCTCTATATCATATTATTTGCACCTGCACCTTCTTCTCACACCATCAAGCATGCTATATTCTGTACTACTACAGCCCAACATCAGGTCTACTACCAGCTCAATTTCATATAAGTCTTTCAAGCTAACAGTGTATATGACTGGGGAAATGTGCTGACAGCTTATATAGCTGGATTCCCTACACTCACTGTTTTGAGCAGCAGAAATAGGTGTTCATGGACCCCATCAAGTGGTATTGTCTGGCCCCAGGTGCCTACATCCATTGTGCACCTTGTGTGCACATGCATAAGCCTTATGTGCCAGTAAGTTCAAGTATAGAGCAGTTTTTTCCATGTCATATGTCCCCCAAGCTTGAATCAAAAAGCTAACCATATGATTAGCTGCTCCCCTCCCCTGAGCTTAACCACCTAATAGCACTTCAAGCACATATATACCTATCTCAGGAGCTGAGCCTTTCTCAGGAGGAAGAGAAGGAGGATCTCCAGCAGCTGATGAAACAGCTGTTAGCTCCCCATAAGGAGGCACATCACAAGCAAGCTCATAATGTTACTCTCATGGGTGGGGAGTTACACTACTACCACAAGGTGATGTCTCTTGCCTCCAAGGCCCTGGAGGATGAGGAAGAGGAGGGGGAGGAGTAAAGAAAGAACAAGAAGGAGGAGGAGGAGAAGGATTTGAGTAATGAGTAGAGTGATGAGTATATATCATATAACTCTATAAGCTCAGAGCTTGGAGAGGTTAGGACCCTGCAGCCCCTTATAGGGGTTATTATTCCTGTGGGGGGTAGGAATGATGAGGAGGTTTGAGGGGGAATTGAGGAGGAGGAGGAGGAGTTCAAAGGGTTTTCAGACTGAGTCCTTATTTATAGTGTGCTACCAGGGCATTTTCTTTATCATTTTGGGCATCTGAAGCAGCAGAGTTAGGTCTGCTGTTTCACAAGATAGAAGGTGGGCTTGCCTTAATTGTGAAATGAGCCTCCTGTTGTGGGCAAGCTACTGAGTGCACAAGAGGTATAAGGATGTGTGCATGGAGTACCTAGTTAGCATTTCTTTTATTTTGAATTTAAGAAGGCTTACAGGCAGATTCCCTGATTGAAACTCTGCTATTCATTTTCCTTAGTGTTCTCTGACAGTGTGGCAAGTTCTGAGCTTCTTGGGTGCTAAGAGTCAAGCACAGGTCTTATCAGATGCAATTAATTGAGCCCAGATCTTATCAGATGCTTCTATTCCCACTATAGGCACTTTTCAGTGGTTTGATTTTCTTGTCACTGAGCTTCTTGTTCTTGAAATATCTTAAATGCTTCTATGATGTTGATATTTTCCTCTAATTCTCAAGTATCACCTGTAGGACCTTATTCAAGCTAGCAAACAAGATATTCATTTCCTTTTCACTTTATCTTCTTATGATCAAGTTTTCATACAGGTTAAATCATTCAAAGGTTCTTTGCATTGAGGGTGACATACTCTCCCACATCAAAGGACTTAGAAAGGTGTTTCAAGTCATAGTAGGCTTTTTGTGCATCTCACACTTTTTGTAGGTTAACCTCAAGCTCAGAGCACACCTCAGCCATTCATTTTAGCCAATTTATGGCATGAGTGGTCACAGGTTGAGGCACATGATTGACATTAATCTAGAGCTCCAGGCAGTATCTTATGAGCACTTCTGTGAGTACTTGACCAGTGGAACTGTGTCAAAAGGAGTTATAGACAAATTGTGCTAATAGAAGCTACCTTATCCAGTCATCTTGATGGAAATTAATAAAACAGTGGAGGTAGTACTCTAAAGTTTGATTCTGGTGAAGCAGGGATAGGGTGTGTGCATCAGGTAGCACTGAACAGGGCAGCAGCAAACATAAGAAAAGAATTGATATTAATGTTGAAGTGGAGGAATGTATTGGCAATTTATAGTACAAAACAACACAGTAATAGAATGATAAGGCAACACACAAAAGAAACAAAAGGTCTATCTTAAAGAAGCATACACATGCATGAGAAATCCACAAATAAATAGATGAAGTCTTGCAACAAAAGGAAAATATCTATCTTCATGGCTGTGCTTGGTGGTGAAAAGCCTCAGCAAAAAATTGATCTAACCTGACAGTGGATCCCCACCACATATCTCCCCTCCTCCTGATTTGCTGACCTAGTAAATAAAAGAATGGCTTAGTTTTATGGTAAGGGCAGCAGATCTGAATATATTGTCCTGAAATTAATCTGCTCCACAGTGAGAGTAGTGGCTCTGAATATGTGGTCCCAAAATCAATCTGACTATATAGTCTCAAAGTCAGCTGATAAGTAGCCATGTACTGTGTGTTAAATTGTCTGTTTGCAAGAAAGCAGCTGCATTAAGGCAGGGAGGCAGCTCAGAGATAGATGGGCAAGTTGGTAACAGTGAAGCCCCTTCTGAGCTATAGTAAATATAGCTAGTATTTTTAGGTAGAGGCCCAGGTAGGATGATTCATCAACAGTTTGAACCATGAAATTATAGGGTGGCAGCCCTCATAGCTAGAAATAGAGATGGGAGCTGAAACAGAATTGGCAAGAGGTTTCTGAATGAGAAGAGGGCAGAGTGCAGCTCTAGAATGTATAAATTACTGGGCAGAAGCAAGGCCCAGAGAAATGAATGAGCAGGTCAGCAATAAAGAAAGGGCATACTCTAGGTAGGCAGAACAGCCTGCAAGCACATGGCTTTATACTAATGATTTTATACATGATAAGATCCATGGTCCCATCACAAGGGAAAGAAAAAGTATGCTCTAGGTAGACAGGGTAGCCAGCAATAGATAGCAATGAAGATTGAGGTGAGTGACATGAGCAATGAAGAAGAAAGGGACACAAGGAAAATAGAGAGTAAAGAGAAAGAAAACACAGTAGGTAAAATCAGCAGCAGAAGGCACAGGGTGAGATATATACAGATGAGTAAGTATAGAAAGAAAAGTAAATATAGTAAGAAAAATAAACATAGAGTAGTAGTAGACTGTGCATAGAAAATAAAAGAAACTAAGGAAGATATAGAGGAAATACAGCACAGAGAAAGCAAACTAAGTGATGTGATGAGGAAAAACAAATATGTGCCAGTAATAATAAGGATAATAACTGTAGCAGAACAGTAGGCTCTAATTGGCTAAAACATTTCCCAGTTCTGAGGCAGGAAATCATGATTGGCTGGATCAGCTAGCTGGCATCTATCTTCTTATAACTATAGACTGAGATCTCAATGGCATCTCCTTCTGCAGCTACATAGTCACTGATGATAGAATTAAGAGAAATATTATTATAGTAGTAGTAAAAGAAACTTCACTGATTAAACAGCTGTTTCTCAGCATCTATTATAGTTATAAAGGTATGAACTGCAGCCCCCACAGCTCTCTTATACTAGGCTAGAATGTAATTCTTAGCTGGCTAATTAGACACCAGGCTAAAAAGAATCTACTACTCTCTTCAGATCAAAGAATCATCTTATTACTAATATTTAATTAAAGCTTCAGAAAGTGCATCAAGACCTGTCACAGCTATAGTAGCAAGAAAGTAATAAGGAATGCTGCTATACAGAACAGACAGGCCAAAGGATGTTATAGATCTATGAATGAGATCTCAATTCACCTACAAGAGCTACTCTTATGTGCTACTCTCTAAAACTTCCAAAGACTCATTATCTTTCTGAATTTCAATGAACTATAGAAGCATCATTCTCTACTCAATTATAACTAGACCAGTACTCTCATGAGAAATGTGTAGCATGGTGATTCATACATCTTTCTATTTGTAAGAAACAGTCTTCCAGCTAGTCTTAAAATCCCACAAATTTTGATTAGTGAGTATCTATAGGGAGACATCCTGAATAATTCCATCATTTAGAAACCCTCTTCCATAAAGTCAGTAATTCCACTCAGAGACACAGCAATATATACTAGAAACTACAATCATGTAGTTTGTATGATCCTCATTTATCATACTAATAGACTCTTGAATTATATTTGTACCATGGTTCTCCTCAGTGAGACATCAAATATTAACATTAATATGCCAGAAAAATGTGCTATCCCCCTTTCTGGCAAACTTGGCATAATAAGAATAGAAGATAAGTCTCATCTGATGATCCAGGTAAAGAGCAACATACCAGGCATAGTAAATCAGGTCCTGATAAATTATCTGCTGAATAATTCCATGGAGCATCATGCAGAGCCACCCCAGCAACTTCTGATTCTTTTGCTGATGAAATAAGTACATATCCTATTTATATACTATCATCTTTCTGAGTGTGTTGTATGTAGCAGGCACATTTCCTACAGTTATCTTCATTCAGAGCCAGAAGAAAATCAGAAGAGATAAAAAGCTATCTACACTCTAATTATTTAGTATAAGGTCTATATTTATACTTCTCAGGCTAAGGTTCTTCAACATGCTTGCCTAGTTCAGCAGAGCAATGGAAGGGAGAGCAGCATACTTCATGTAATATATCTAAAGAAGATCCTCTGGGTGGGCAGGGCAGCATCCTTTGTAAAAATAATGAAAAGTGCTATTAGCAGTGCAGATCCAGCCAAGATTTCTACAGCTATTAATGATAGTCTTAAGCCTAAATGTTAAAGCTATCTGATTTAAACCTCAAGTCAGTAAATCAATTTTCCCTCCAAGATTAACAGCATGATGATAACACAAAAAAAAAGAGGACAATAGCTTTACAAGCTAATTTAAAAGCTTGACAAGCTAGCTATCATTTAGCTCCTTCACATCATTGAGCTGAGCTTTCAAGGCAGGCTTGATATTCTAATAACATGCACATTCACAACAGTTAGTCTCCCAACACTTTTCAATAGCTTCAGTAATGTTAGGATCCTTCTTATCAGCATCTTAATTCTTAAGCTCTACTATTTCTTCTGGTAACAGGCTGGCAAAATGAGAGAGGCTGACATTAAACAGGGAGGTAGCTATCAATGAAACTAATTGACTAGAGACATGTTATAGGCAAGAAGCAGATGAAATAGGGCCAGGGTTTCAAGAAGTATCAGGCAAGAAAGTAGAAGGAGACATGGGAATTAATTCAGAATAATAGTAATTATTCTGAGGAGAGCAAGGAGAAGGCAGAGGCATTTAGCCAGTCATATGGGAATCACATAGTGAAGCTGGAGGGGGCTGATGCTGAAGATTTCAAGAGGGTAAAGATAAAAGAATTAATAAATAAGGGTTAGTAAGTATAGAGAGAGATAATGAGATACCTACAGTAAGAATTCTACCAGGACTAATATAAAGCCTAGTAGTATGAATGGCTTTTATATTTAACTTAGAATTAATAAAATCTGGCCTCAAGACATTCTCAAGGTCTGAAAGCATTAGTTCCTTGTGAAGCTTTTTGCCCTTTCCAGGATTTTAAGACAACTAAATCTACATCACCTGGTTGATTCTTCTTACTGCAGATGGATAGTTATAATTCCTTATAAAGATCACTATATATCTATACTATTTATCCTTCTTCAGTATTAGCTAGAATTCATCAGTAACAGCCTTCCCCCAGCATTCCACACAAGTTTTATATCCTTTTAAAATATAATTTCAGTAAACCCTAATTATCTCTACCACACAATAGATCTCCACTGTCTGATAGCAGAAGTTAGCTTTAGATACTACTGCCTGTCAGACCTCATCCTTCTTCATTCATTTAAAATATGTAGTAATTTCCTTCTCTCTATCTTCATACCTACTCATGATCAGATTGGCAATTTCACACTGAACCTGATAGTACAGAGCTGCACATCTGTTAAGGATATTAATATACTTTCAAATCTTCCTGGTGGTTGACAACTTTTTCTTCCTATACTCAATCAAGGTAAGGGAGTCAGTGGGCTTCAGGGCCAGGGCACACAGATTTTGGCAGTTCAACATTTTGCAGGAAGGTAGTGAGGGAAATTATAGATATAGCATTATCATGAGTTATGTAAGTTGATTTAAAGGTAAGGCTAAGATATCTATAATGATGGTGAGAGAGAAATGAAGGAAAACACAGAGCAAAGCACACTCTTATAATTTTTTAAATGTAAGATGCAAAAGGTAGCTGTAGCCAGCAAAATGAGAGAATAAGAAAGGCATACTGTCATTTTAATGGCTATAAAATGAAAGAAACAAAGAAAACTGTAAAGAAATATAAAGATGCATCTGAATCCTGACATACTACTCATGCCAGCATTTAAGCCATAAAGAGATAGCTAATAAAGGAAATAAACTAACAAGCAGATACAGCCAAATAAAGGAAATAAAGAAAGAATGAATAGAATAAGGAAATAAACATAGTAGTCAGATAATGATAGTAAAACTTTTATTATAAGAAATTAGAGACTACAAAATATTCTCTCCCCTACCTACATCTTCTTCCTCCTCACCACTATCCTCTACTAGATCTATATTATCCAATACTACCAGCATTTGATCATCATAAAGGTAAAATTTCTTTATCTAGTTACCTGCAGTAGTGTTGCAGAACAGTATGTCATTTAGCTCTTCAAGATAGTAAGTATCTTTCTCATGATTCACCTCTCATACATAATATAAACCCAATCATCAGAAGTTAAGTTTGATAGAATAAGACATCTCTATTTTAGTGTCATGCAGAAGGATAAGATCTCCTACCTGAACTAAATCACATACTAACTACTTAATTTCATCAAATAGATCCTAATTTTTCTCCCATGCATGCTACAGGTGAAAAACTACCTCCTCCAGGTCCTCATCCCATTTCTTCAACTATCAAATCCATATGTATATCAGATCAGCACAAGAGTAAACAGTGTGCCATGGAAGCATCTGCTATATCAGAACCTCAAACTTAACAGGGAGGATAGCATTATAATCATATTGCAGATAGAATGGTATTTTACCTGTTAATTGTTAAATGAAGACCCAATTCACTTATAGTACTAAGTAGAAATAGTTAACTCAATTCCTCCCATCTACAGCAAGCTTTGCCAGTACATCTGAAATAAGATAGTAGCCATATTCAACTATACCATTCACTTTAGCATTGTACAGCAAAATCATTATCTGCCTGATATAATATTTGATAGTGAGAATCCTGGTTTATTTCTGATTTTCAGGCCCACCATCACATATTATTTCCCAGAAACAACCATGTCAGCATATAATATCTTTATAAATAAACTGGGCTACATGTTCAGCTTTAGCATGAGTAAGAGGCCAGCCTTCAACCCAGCCAGTGAGGTCATTTCAAGTAATAACTGCACACAATTTCCCTCAGTTCTTCAGAAACTTAACAATATCAATACACCACTTATCTCACAGATAGTTGCAGTGAGTTGGATACAGCAGCTCTTTAAGGTAGTCACTTTCCCAGAACTAGCACTCATAGCATCTCTTGCAATATACCTTGACATCAGTGAATAGGCCTTCCCACTAATATCACTAAGAGACTTTATGGTTGATTGCCTCACAACCTTTATAGCCTAACTTATTATGCATTCAAGTAATGATTTCCTTCTACTCATCCAGATCATTCACCATACATCTCAGTGAAATCCCTTTACCCAACTGGCAAAATAGATGTTATTCATGCACAACATAGTTTAATGCATACTTGCACCATTTCAGGAAAACCTTATAAGAAATATTATTGAGCTACTTCAAGATCATAAGATATTTAACAATCAATTCACTGCAGTCAGAATAGAATGATAAAAGAATGTAGGATTCTTCACTATTAGCATCATCAGAAACATCAAAGTTAGAGATAGTAGTAGAAGCCATACTAATATAATTAAGCTCTATCTCAATAAATTCATTAATATTCTGATCCTCAGGTACCTTACTATTAGTAGATGACTATCAAGAAAGATCATCAGCAGCACTATAAATCTACCCAGAAATATAATGAATGTCAAAATCAAACATCTGAATCCAGGCAAGCCAGTTAGTTACCAGAGCACCAGAAAGATTAGTAGCTGTTTAGTTGAGCTGAGCAATCAAGGTTTTTACATTAGTTTTGAGAATGAAGTGAATATTATACAGATAATATTAGCATTTCTTCAACATTTTGAGGATAACTTAGCACTCTCACTTTCCTGCATCATACTTTGCTTCCACCAGGCTCCAAATCCCATTTTCATATCAATAGGGATGAAGCTTCTTATTCCCAACATCTCACTAGCTCAGTATTTCTCCCCAGTTATGCTTGCTGATATTAGTTATGACCATAATATTCCCAGTACCATTAGAATAATCAATGTAGCATAGAGTAGGAGTAGTTATTAGTACTATCTTTAGGACTAATATGACATTTAATTGCTTGGGTCCCTAGATGAAAAAGGCATTTTTCTTGAACAGCACATAGATTAAGTTGGAAATGAGAGTAAAGTTTGGAATCTAAATGCAATAATACATATAAATACTAATGAAGGTATAAGCCTCAGTGATCTCAGTCAGTTCAGGCCACTCAATGATTTTAACAATTTTGATGGCCTCAGGGTGGCATCTATCAGCATTGATGATGTATCTAATAAGAATCATGCTGAAGCAGCTGAACTCAAATTTTGCAATCTGAATGCATGTGTTTAAGAGCTTAATGCTAATCAGGATCTAATTCAGATTTTAAAGATGCTTTAAAATAAACTAGTAAATTCCTAGTATGACCTCTTCATTATTATACTGAGATCACAGACCTTTCACACTGACATCATTCATGAAATTATCTGCCTGATGGGGAATATTTGAGCAAAGAATGTAAGCCATGACTTGGCAGAAAGCAGCAATAGAATTTGTGGCATTCTGTGATAATGTTATCTGGTAAAGAAGGCTGATTAGGGTTTGAAAGGCAGTCATATTATGATTATCCTCATGCAAAGTGATCTAGTTATATCTGAAAAAGAAATCCATCATGCTAGTAATGACTTGCCCAGTAAAATCTTCTGCAAAAGCATCAGCACTGAGAGGGATATAGGCATTTTGAACTGTAATAGCATTTATATCCATATAGGCATTAATGATTCAGTATTTCCCAGACTCCTTCTTCTTAATGAGGAATCATTTATTCTGATATAGACTATGATAATGTTTAAAGACATTAGAATTAACTCACTTGTGAAGTATATCTATAACTGTTAATAGTAATTTTTGAGGAACAGAAAACCCAGAGGCCTGCCATACTTTATACTTAATAGTATGAATCTTAATCAGCAGAGAGACTTTCTCAGCTAGTTTCCCATAATTGCTGAAGCTCCATACTAATACTTTCTCCTACTTGAGTAAGATCTCAATCAGCAGCTCACATTCTTAGAGCATCAAAATAGATTCAATTTGAAGCTTTTCTATTCTATCTGGCATGAGGTAAGAGCTACACTGGCAATCTGAGAAATAGAGCATGATCAGATGGTTATAAAGTGAAGGTGAATTCTTTGTAGGTTTGATGTTGTCTTGATATTATTTCTAATGAATCTCTCTTCATTAATCTATCCCACTAGATGTCTTTTCATCTATTATTAATGTATTAAGAGGCTGAATCTTATCTACTTTTCACTTGTATAGTGTGGTAATAATTAGGTGATAAGATCAAGAAGAAGGCTCAGTGGAATCATAGAGAGAAAGATTGTGCAATTAAATGCTATGAACTTGATGAATTTCAGAGATAGAGTGCTGTAAGAAAGGAAACATAGCATGTAAAAATAACTGAAAGTGTTGTTACAGAATAGTAGGAATGCATGATAGAGATTTCTGGAGCAATTAAATAGTAACCTCTGATTGGCTGGAGGTATTTATTAGCCCTGAGCTAGGAAATTATAATTAGCTGGAATCCCTCTCATTGCTCTCATGTAGTAGAATTTCTATCCTGCTATTCATCATACTGATACTACTAACTCTGACTTCATCTCTTTACTCATCACTATCATTATAAAGATCAGTTGGACTCAGCACTTCTAGTTTAAAGACTAATACTTATCATGAAGATCATCTAGCTGTCTATCACTATAATCTTCTGGAGAATAGCTAAGAAAAGACATCTAGTTGATCTCATCATTCAGGTTAAAAACTGTAACAGTGATGCCACCCACATTATCTATCTGTCATACTAACTGAGTCACATTTTCATAGGGATGGCCTAGAATGCACTCATGGGAACTACACTCTAGAATAAAGAAGGTTTAAGGTATAGATATAAATCCAACATAAATCAGGACATTCTTATAGATTTCAATGATATCACTGTGCTAATTATTAGCACTAAGAATTGACTTGAGAGCATCTTTCTAGATGATCAGGTTGAGACTCAAGGCAATACTCTTCATCATACAGTTAATCTCTGCTCCTCCATTAAATATAGCTTTAGTCTGACCTTTTCTGATACCAACAGAAAACTTGATATGGCTGATGGACACCAGGTTCCATTAAAGGTCATATTCCAAGATATGATGAAAGGACTGAATGAAGGAGACTCTGGTAGATTCTTTCTTAATCATATGCTATTAAACTTTAGCTGGAAGATTCTGAAAGAATATCTACTGTAGTTGAATAGAGTAGGCTATAATATCCTTAAGCTGAATTCCTATGATCTTCTGACACATGATTTTCTTAAAGACAGTCTGGGTTGTAGTGGTATAATTCTCCTTGTCCTTCATTTCAATAGAGAGTTTAAGTCCTTTAGATTTCCTGAGACAGCAGAGAATGATTTTCTTTTGAATCTTAGATACTTCAGCTATCTCAGCATCAGACATGGCTTCATTAATTAGCTGAGTCAGTATTTCTTCCTGCAACTAGCTGTCATAAAGGGTTTATGAATTGTCAGGATCAGGTAAAGATGAGATAATATTCTCAGTAAATGAAACAGATTTTTAGGAGCCATCTGAATAATAACTAGCCCTTCAAGAGTAGGTGGAAGGTAGAGCTTTCTCCTTTTCAATTCAGTTAGAGAGTATAGATTGATTCTTATCAGCAGCTAACTCTTTACTCTTATTATTTTTAGTAGCAGCCTGAGCAACTATCATGCTAGTAGCTCCTTCTATCTTGCTATTCAAGTTACTCTCTTCTGTGCTGCTCTCAAATCTGACATCACATATGCTAATAAAATTAACTGCTAGTAATAGATTGCTATCAGAGGAAACAAGGATGCTACCATCATTATAGAGTTTTACTACTAATAGGCTAATGGAAGGTGCAGATCTCTGCTCAAAAGCATACTTAATGATGATAATATGTGGTTCATACTGATTCATATTAATCTTTAGGCTGCACTGCATCACATGTCCATCAAAATATTTATCCATTCTATTTCAATGGATCTTTCCTTGATTAATTAGCTTGCCAATTTAGAGGCACTGAGGGAGCATATGAGACAAGTTGCTGCAGCCCTAACAAGCATGAGAAGAGTAATCATATTATGATATACTTTCAGATCTAGGTTAATATGAACCATCAGGGCCATGCTGCATCTCATAATAGAAAACATTCATAAGATCTTGAGCAGAATCAATAGATTCTTGGTTGGTGAGAATGCACAGCATCATAACCAGCTATTATATATTTTCCTGCTGTTGAAACCCAGTGATGGCCAGCAACAGCACATCCATCTAATTGACAAGAGATTCAAGCAGGCTGTCATTTAAATTCCTTGGAGCTGAATCAGAAAAAGTAAGTGACACAGAAGAGGCCACTTAAGGTCTTGACACAGTCAAGATAGGTAGATTAAAGATAGACTGAGCAGAAGGCAGTTGAGTGAGCAACATCATATGAGAACCTAGATCAGATATAATTATTTGAGCTATCTTTTCTTTGACTTCCTGAGATTTCACTGTAGCTTCACAAACCTTCAAAATTTTCCACTCAGATGGGTTGTTTTGATTAAACCTAGTCTTACAAAAAGCCTTCTTGTGAACCTCATCAAGCAAATCTCATAAGAATAACTAGCAGGCAAGAGATTCCTGGATTTCATTTCAGCTGATCAGTGACTTGATAATGGCATGGAATTAGTAGTAGAAAGTGAGAATATCTCAGCTGAAAGATTATTTGAAACTAGACAGGGCATTCAGGTAGATCTAGTTGTACATTTATTAATAAGTATTATTCTGCCAGAACTCTGATATTAATCTTGCTTTGACTTTGATTTAGATTTGCAGGTCCTTCACCAATCAATTCATATAGCTCTATAGTTTTATAGAGTAATAGTTGTGCAACACAGCTAAGGCTTCATTCTCAGGAATATGGTGCAGCTTCAGCACAGCATCAAACTAATTGATGAACTAAGTAATATTTTTCCCATCAAAAGAGAGAGCTTCAAGGGATCTAGGAACCAGTATGAGTATGATAAGTTACTAATAAAGTATTCTACTTTCAGGAGGCAAGATACTACTAGGTATTAGCAGGCCTGAGGAGGAATTAGTGGAGCTGAACATCTTCTCACTGTTGATCTTGATTTTTAGCAGTAGAGCTAATACTTTTCCTGACTGAGTATAATAATATGTGATGGAATCTGACTGAGCATGTTTAGGAGGCATATATTAATGGAGAAATAAATAGACAAGCAGTTCATATTTATAGATGAGAAATAGATTAACAACAGTGATAATATCTGTGTCTTTTTATAGGTAGAGATTTAGGAACTCAAGAAAGAGAAGGAATTATAAAATCTACTGTAGATTTTTCTTCTCACTGGAGTCTGCATTTGTTGAAGAATGGCTTGATGAATTCAATAGTTCAATAGGTCTATTCTTCAAAGTTTTCTTCTGATAGTATTGTTATTGGTGCAGCCACAAGGCTGTAGGCCTGCTCCAACCAAATGGGCCTATCATAAATTGAAATAAGAGAACTGTGTTAAGCAGCACACTCAACAAAAGAAAAGAAAAAAGAGGAAAGAAACTCAGTATAATCATTTGTATCAACACTGCTATCTGTTCATTCATTCATGATTTCCAATTGTGTGCACCAATGAAGTGGGGATAGAGTGTGCACATCAGGCAGCACTGAACAGGGCAGTAGCAAACACAAGAAAAGAATTGATATCAATGTCAAAGCAGAGGAATGTATTGGCAATCTATAGTACAAAACAACACAGTAATAGAATGATAAGATAACACACAAAAGAAACAAAAGGTCTATCTCAAAGAAGCATACACATGCATGAGAAATCCACAAATGAATAGATGAAGTCTTACAATAAAAGGAAAATATCTATCTTTATGGCTGTGCTTGGCAGTGAAAAGCCTCAGCAAAAAATTGATCTAACCCAACAGTGGATCCCCACCACACTGACATTCTATCTGACCATCTATTTGAGGGTGAAAGGCTGTGGAAAGTTTGTGTCAGACACCAATGATATAGTAGAAGGTTGATTAATATTAGCTGGTAAAAAGTAGTCCCTGATTGAAGATGTGGTATTTTGATACACTATAAGTATAATAGAATTAGGCATATATGACTTTAGCTAGTTCTTCAGCAGTAATATCCTTCATGCATGGGATATAGAGTGTGAATTTCATATAGATGTCACAAAGAACAAGTATGATATTATGTGTTTGTTTAAGAAAGCTTAAAGCTAGAAGGCCAGTGATGAAGTCCATTATAATAAATTTAAATGATTGAAAGGATATAGGTATGATTCTCATTTCTCCAAAAGGTCTATAATACTTAGATTTGACATGCTAACAAACATCACAGGTTTGAATATAGTTTGAAACATCCTTGAAAAGTTCATACTAGAAGTATTTATCTTGGATGCTTTCTATGAACTATTTGATATCAAAATATCCCCCTTGAGGGTCATCATAATTAATATAGAGGATTTCATTGATAAGCACTTGATCTTTAGATACATACACTCTACCATTAGCTCAGAGGATGTCATCTATCTCTAGGGTCTATAGTATACTTTCTTCTGTAAATACCCCTTTTTCCTGTACCTATATTTTGATCTTTTGTGCCACAATGTCAAGGTTCTACATGCATTAGAGTAGAGAGATGAGGGACTCAGGAAGTTCAGAGTAGGCAGAGTCTGTAGCCATTGTCTTGTTGATAACAATATGGAGCATGTAGGGATAACAGGCTGAGCACAGAGCACTATTAATATTACTAGATGAGTATGGGGCATCACCAGTACTGTCAGATGAGCACACAGTGCACAGGTGAAGAAAAGATGTGGTTGATGGCTTAATTATTAAATAAGCATCTTATTTATTTATTAGTAATGATTAAGCCTCTTACTCATCATTATAGGTCTGAATGCAGTTTATAATAGGTGAAAGTTCTTTATAAGAGTTAAAGTCCCAGTCTAGTGCAACATCATGTTGTAGCTTTTATTACAGAGTTAGTAAGAGAATCTCCTCATAAAATGCATCATTATAATCTGCACAGCAACTTAAACCATCTGCAGGATTATTTTTCCCTGAATGATGTAATAAGATAAAATCATAAGCACTGAGTGCCTCTGCCCATCTAGTCTGACATCTATTAAATACTTTAGTCATCATAAAGTACTGTAGATTTGCATGATCAGACCAGACTTGCACTGGATACTAACTCTCCTTCAGATAGTATCTTTAGTACTTAAAAGCTACAATAATAACTAAGAGTTTCTTGTTATGAGTATCATATTGTGTTTCAGCATCAATAAGCTTGTGAGATCAGTAGGCCACTGGGTGCTATAGACTGTCATCTTGGAGCTGAGATATGATCATAGCTACTACATATATTGAAGTGTTAGGCTCAATCTGGGTGCACCATGCAGGATCAAAATGTACTAGAAGTAGTGCTAAAGTGAAACACTCCTTAAGCTTGTAAAATACACTTTTAGCATCCTTTATCCAGAGAAAAGTAGGTTTCTTTTCATCTTTTTTCATTTCTTTTGTCAGGTTGAATAAGGCACCAGTAATACAGGAATAGGCTTTGATGAAGTGCCTATAAAAATTAATGAATCCTAAGAAAGACTATACTTTCTTAATAGACATTAGTATGGGCTATTCTATTATAATAGTAATTTATTCTAGTTCCATTTCAATACCATCCAGCCCTACAACAAAATCAAGAAAAGAGACCTTTTGAGTAGCAAACTCACACTTGCTGTGCTTTATGTATAGGTGGGCATGCTTCAAGTGCTTCAAAACCTATTGAACATGTTCTTAGTGCTCCTCCATGTTGTTGGAATATATGAGGATATCATCAAGGTAGACTACACAACATATGTCAAGGAGATTAGAAAGAGCACTGTTGATGTATACCTAGAAGGTAATAGAAGCATTTAAGAGGCCCATGGGCATGACCACAAATTCAAAATGGCTATACTAAGTGTGAAATGCAGTTTTCCAACAATCCTAGAGTATAATTAGTATGTGATAGTACACATCCTGCAGATCCATCTTGGTGAAAACCTTTGCACTGGATAGATAGTCCAACATCTCACTAATAAGTAGTAGAGGGTACTGATTCTTAATTGTAATACAGTTAAGGCCATGATAGTTGACACATAGTCATAATCTACCATCTTTTTTTGGTATAAAGAGGATTGATGCTCCTGCTGAGCTCTTGGAAGATTAGATCCATCCTTTAGTTAATAATGTATTTATAAATTTCTGAAGTACTTTAAGCTTGACTTCAGAGAGGGAATAAATGGGCATAAAGAGAGGATCAGTACCAGATTGAAGGTTAATATGATATTCAGTCCCTATTAGTATAAGTATGCTGGAAGCAGCTTGTTCTGAGAAAAAATACACAAAAGACTCAATATAATCTGGTAAATCAGATAGAAGATCTATATATGCACCTGTAGTTACAGCTGACACTTTAATTTTGAATGCATCACTTTGTACTAGTATGATAGTCACTAAATTAGCTTTAGTCTTAGTAAGTATCTCACCCATGACTTCCTCAGCTGAGATTTTCTCAAACTTTAACTCAGATGTGTCATTCTATAAGATAAACTCACCATTCTACTAATTAATAAGTAGATTAACTTCAACTAACTAGGGGAAATCAAGGATCATATCATAGGTGACAAGCTTGATTGTATAGAAGGGTTGCTGAACACTGACATTATAATCTAGTTGATTAATCATACTGATAGTTAGATTGTACTCTTCAAATGATCTGATCATGTGACTGTCAACTGCCTCCACTGTGCACAGGTCACACATAGTGGGCTCCAAACTATTTATCTTTACCCAGAATTCATTAATGAAGTTCACTTCTACTTCAGAGTCCACTAAAGTAAGAATTTACTTCAGGCCCAAAGAGGTATTAATCTTTACTGGAATGATGAATGACAGATGGCTCTTACATCAGCTTTGAGGAAGAGTTTGAGCAGCCATTACAAGCTTAATAGTACATCTTAATCATTTTTTGATGTAGGGTCTGCATTCCAGGCACAAGCTTTGCACTCCTCAGTAATGTAGCCCAGATGGGCTTTGTGGAAGTCACACCACTTCTTATTGAAGGAGTTTTACTTGTTCTTATCCTAATTATCTCACTTGCATTTTCTCATATGGGATGGTGCACCATCAGCTTCTGAATTGATGAAAGGGGGACTATTCTTAGATTTAGACTTCTCTTTGATGCATTTGATACATTCTAAGAGATTCTATTCTATAATTATTAGTCTGTTTATAACTATATTATAGTTCATATCTTCCATCTTATCTGTATATTTATTGAATTCACACTGGACTTCAGGGAGAACCTTCATATAGAGATGGCTCTTCCTATGATAGTTATCATAGGAGTGTTGTAGACATTCTTTCACTGCCTGTACTACCACTATAAACTTATGCACACTTTGCACTTCTCACTGTTCCATCTTAAGATATTACACTTCTGAGTTATAGAAGGATTTATCTGGGTCAGCAACTTGTTTCTGCATTCAGTTCAGTAAGTAGATTCAAAAAGGAAGTGTTTTCATGCTCCTTGTATGCTAATATCAACACTTTTGGATGTTACCATCAAAATGAGTAATTACTTCAATGATTTTTTGATGATCTGCTGTATTGAAATAGGCTAGATTACTAGCATGATAGATAATGATAGCTGTTGTGAAGGTCTCTAACTTCTTTATACTATAGGTCTGAAACTTTTCAACTCCTTTGCATGAATTGCATGAAGTCATATCTAGATCATTCAGCTTTTCTTGCCAGAGTAGAACTTGGTCAAGAAGGGGCCATATATTTCCAGTGAACATCTGGGTTTATCCTGTGTTTGCCATGTTCAGTCAGAGGGGAAGCAGCTCTCTCAATGTAGGATGAGGAGGTATTTAAGCTTGGGGCTCATTCAGGATAGAGATTTAAGCCTGAGGCTTATTCATAGTCACTTAGAGTGCTACATGCTTATCTTAGAGGCATTGAAGTTCCTATTTTATCTTAAGGGTAGTGATCTTGATGATAAGGCATTCAGACTCAGCCTGAATCTCCACAGTCAATTAGGGTGAGAGAGGCTTTGAAGAAGGAGTGCCCTTGCAGCTGAAAGGCAGGCTTTGAGCTGAAGGCATTTTTTATTCTTCTGCCTGAGTAGTAGGTGCAGTGGAAGTACCTCAATTTTTCTTAGAAGAGGCTATAGTGAAATGCAAAATTAGCTTAACAGATCATCTCTCAAAGTAGAGCAATTAGAAACTGTGAGAGTGTAGGTCAAATAGATGATGTGAAGAGCTTAATAGGAGGAATAGATTGGATATAGATGTAGCTAAGGTTGAAGGTAGAGTACCTAAAGGAAAGTAGCTAATTACTGAGGTTTCTATATGTAGGAACCTTAGCAAAGATATATATATAATTATGCAATAACATAAGAAATGACTAAGCAAAGAGTAAGCATGAGGTATTGACATAAGAGATGAATACACTCTAGGCACATAGTGTAGTTGATATGTGCTAGGTGTGGCAATGATAAGAAGGTGTGCACTTGCACATGACAATCTATCTTAATGATATGATGGAAGGTGTGGGAAATTACTGCACCTACTCTTTATTATGGGTATGTACTCACTTCACAGATCTATATATATATATTTTAGAGCTGTTGGTAGCTAGTTCACATGCATATCTAGATATTCTAAAAATAGTGAGGGTTCATATCATATATTATCTTAAAAGACATTAGTATGAGCTCATTTTATAGTTGTATTTGAGTTGGCCAGTTCAGTATATAGAAAATAAAAAGAGATGATGTTGATTTCAGAGGTGAACTGAAAGTGAGTAAATAAAGTGACATATTAATTATCAGGTAAAGTAGTCAGATAATACCCAATTCATTATAAAATACCCATCTTTTCCTCTTCCTCTTTCTCTTCCTCTTTCTTCTTTAAATATACAGTCAGAACTCTGATTTTACATCCATTCCCCTCTCCTCCACTGATATAGACATCTTCCTCCCCTCTCTTGCTTTGAAATATCAAGTAAGTAATTATTATGCTTGAAGAAGCTTGAAATTTTAAAGATATGAGAACTAACAACTTCTTTAGGATGCCTCAAATAAAAGCTGCCTCTGCCTCCATCACCCCTTGCAAGACTCAGGGCAGCAAAACTGATTTTGAACCAGAGGAGAATCCTGAAGCTGCTGAGATCCAGAAAGTCTCTATATGTCACCACTGTGTGATGGACTATATCTATTCTAAGAATCTTAATTGACTCTGTGATAAGCTCTCTGGGAGTAAGAATGCCTGCAGCAATTATGTGTGAGATAAAAAAATATGCACTGAGGTTCCCACAGAAATGTTAGAGTAGATTGGAAATGAACAGGTCTTACATAATAATTATCTTAACACCTTAAATTCCTTTGTTAAGTTTATTCATGCTAAGAATGTCAATAATCATATGGATACTATGAAGATGGAGTTAGCAGAGCTTATTAAAAAGAAGTCTAAAGTTAAAAAGAAGCCTACTATAGGTAGAGAGGGCTTAGTTGCCAGTAATGTTAAGGGTAGCTAGATGGAATTTGAAAAGGTCACTGTGCTGCAGAAGATTGCCTCTGAACTTAAATAGTAGTAGGAAATTAGAGAAGTGCAGCTCCAGTAGATAGCTAATTTAGTTGAGACAGTCAAAATATATAGACTCATTTAATTATTATATTAATATAGCTAATAAATTGTGAAATAGGGTGTGGGTAAAAATCTGAGCACCATCAGACTTGAAATTCAGAACTTGGGAGATGAGATTCACAGTCTGAATGTATAGGTACAGTATTACCCAGGCTCAATATATTTTATAAATCCTATATGAATGACCCTATACTAACTAATATCTTATTTATATAGGTGAAATGGAAGATGAGTGTGAAGAGCAAGATGAAGTTGTCTAGCTTAAAGTGCTACCTCCCCTCCACTCACTATAATACTCTGATTAAGAGTTTCAATGAATTTAACACTAATATGGGTTGGAGCCCCTCTCTCCTTATAATAGTACTAGAGACAGGAGACTACCATAGATGTGCCCATTTAGTGCCTGCTCCCCCTGTCCACTCTAACAAACCTGATGATGAGATAGCTGGGGGGGAGACACAGTTAGTTTTGAAGATTGGAGGAAAGGATGGAGATGCTATAAAGAGGGTGGGTAGTGAGTTCTTTTAGATTTTTTGGGTTCAGATATGAGGTTTGATTTCTTTTTCTTTTTTCTAGATAGATAGATAGGGATAATACAATGGATGGATGTTCTTTTTAATTATTTCCCTATTCTAAAAATAAAAATATAATGAAATATCAAAGTTCTACCCCAGAGGTAGGTGTATACACAGTAAATCCAATGCTCTATAGTTATACCATGACTCTGACATATAAAATGATGGCAGGACAGTGTGGTAATTAGCCTTCATTGTAATTTGCTCTCTAATATATTTACTAGAGCATTGTGCCAGATGAATTGTTAATGAAATATTAACATTATATTTCAGAGAATAGTAAGTATACTATTAAATTGAGGTTTACTATCATATCATTGCTCCAATATATAGAATGGTGGCAGGACAGTGTGATAATTAGCCTTCATTGTAATTTGCTCTCCAATATATTTACTAGAGTATTATGCTAGATGAATTGTTAATGAAATATTAACATTATATTTCAGAGAATGATGAGTATACTGTTAAATTAAGGTTTACTAGCATATCATTACTCCAATATGTAGAATGGTAGTAGAATGGGGTGATAGTGTGATAGAGATCCACCATCAGGTCAAATCAATTTTTTGCTGAGACTTTTTGCTATTAAGCACAGCCATGAAGATAGATATTTTCCTTTCATTGTAAGACTTTATCTATTTGTTTGTGGATTTCTCATGCATGTGTATGCTTCTTTGAGATAGATTTTTTATTTCTTTTGTGTGTTACCTTATCATTCTATTACTATATTATTTTGTACTATAGATTGCCATTACATTCCTCTGCTTTGACTTTAATATTAATTCTTTTCTTATGTTTGCTGCTGTCCTGTTCAGTGCTATCTGATGTGCATATCCTGTTCCTACTTTATTAGTGCACACAATTAGAAATATGAATGGATGAACAGATAGCAGTGTTGATATAAATAACTATACTAAGTTCTTTTTTCCTTTTTTCTTTTCTTTTATTAAGTGTATTGCTCAACACAATTCTCTTATTTTAGTTTGTGATAGACCTATTTGGTTGGAGTGGGCCTGCAGCTTTGTGGCTGCATCAATGATAATACTATTAGAAGAAAACTTTAAAGAATGGACCTACTGAACTATTGAAATCATCAAGCCATTCCTCAATAAATATAAACTCTAGTGAGAAGAAAAATCTGCAGCAGATCTTGCAGTTCCTTCTCTTTCTTGAGTTTCTAAATCTTTACCTGCAAAAAGATATAGATATTATCATCATTGTTAATCTATTTCTCATTTATAAATAAGAGCTGCTTATCTATTTATTTCTCTATTAATATATGCCTCCTAAGCATGCTTGATCAGATTTCATCATATATTATTAAACTCAGTCAGGAAAAGCATCAGCTCTGCTGCTGAAAATTGAGATCAACAGTGAGAAGATATTCAGCTCTACTAATTCCTCATTAGGCCTGCCTATATCTAGTAGTGCCTTGCCTCCTGAAAGTGAAATAATCTATCAGTGGCTTGTCATGCTCATACTAGTTCCTGGATCCCTTGGAGCCCCCTCTTTTGATGGGAAAGATATCACTTAGTTTATCAATTAGTTTGATGCTGTGCTGAAGCTGCACTATATTCCTAAGGATGAAGCCTTGGCTGTATTATACAATTATTACTCTATAGAACTGTAGGGCCATGTAGATTGATTGGTGAAGAACTTGTAAATCTAAACTAAAGTTAAAGTAAGATTAATATTAGAGTTCTAGTAGGATGATGCTCATCAGTAAATGTACAACCAGATCTACCTAAATATTCTATTTAATTTCAAATGATTTTCCAGCTAAGATATTCTCACTTTCTGCTGCTAATTCTGTGCCATTACTGAGCTGTTGATCAGCTGAAATGAAATTTAGAAATCTTTTGCCTGCCAGTTATTCTTATGAGGTTTGTCTGATGGGATTTGCAAGAAGGCTTTTTATAAGGCTAGGTTTAATCAAAATAACCCATCTGAGTGGAAAATTTTGAAGGTTTGTGAAGCTGCAGTGGAATCTCAGAAAGTTAAAGAAAAGATAGCCTAAATAATCATACCTGATCTGAGTTCTCATATAATACTACTCACTTAACTACCTCCTACTCAGTCTGTCTTCAATCTACCCACTTTAGCTGTGCTGAGATCTTAAGTAGTTCTTTCTATACTATTTGCTTCTTCTGATTTAGCTTTAAGGAATTTAAATGACAGCCTGCTTAAGTCTCTTATCAATTAGATGAATGTACTGTTACTGGCCATTATTAGATTTCAACAGCAGAGAAATATGTAATAGTTGGCTATAGTACTGCACATTCTCACCAATTAAGGATCTATTAATTCTACTTGAGATCTTATGAATGTTTCCTATTATGAGATGCAGTGTGACCCTGATAGTCTATATTAATCTAGGTCTGGAAGCATGTCACAATATCATTATCCTCCTTGTACTTATTGAGGCTGTGGTGACTTATCTCATATACTTCCTCAGTGCCTCTAGATTGGTGAGCTAATCAATCAAGAAAAGATCCATTGAAATAGAATGGATGAATACTTTAATGGACATGTGATGCAGTGTGACCTGAAGATCAATATAAATTAATATGAATCACATATTATTACTATTAAGTGTGCTCTTAAGTAGAGATCTATACCTCTCATTATCCTATTAGTAGTAAAACTCTGCAATGATGATAGTATTCTTATTTCCTCTGATGGCAGTTCATTATCAGTAGTTAATTTTATTAGTATATGTAATGTCAGATTTAAGAGCAGTATGAAAGAGGGCAACTTGGATAGTGAGGTGAAAGAGGCTGTTAGTGTGATAGCTACTCAAGCTACTACTAGAAATAATAAAAGTAAAGAGTCAGCTGCTGATAAAAATTGATCTACACTCTCTAACTGAATTGAAAAGGAGAAAGCCCTATCTTTTACTCACTCTTGAAGGGCTGATTGCTATTCAGATAGCTCTCAAAAATCTATTTTATTTACTGAGGATATTATCTTACCTTCATCTGATCCTGATGATTCATAAATCCTTCATAATGACTAGCTGCAGAAAGAAATGTTAACTCAGCTGATTAATGAAGCTATATCTAATATTAAGATAACTAAAGTATCTGAGATCTAAAAGAAAATCATCCTCTACTATCTCAGGAAACCTAAAGGATCCAAGTTCTCTATTAAAATAAAGGATAAGGAGAATTGTGCTACTATGACCCAGACTGTCTTTAAGAAAATCATGTGTCAGGAGATCACAGGAATTCAGCTCAAAAATATTATAGCCTACTTTGCTTAATTATAGTAGACATTCTTCCAGAATCTTTCAGCTGAAGTTTAGTAACATATAATTAAGGAAGAATCTACTAGAGTCTTCTTTATTCAGCTCTCCCATCATATCTTAGAATATGATCCTTAATGAAACCTGATGTCCATCAGTCATATCAAGTTTTCTATTAGTATTAGAAAAGGTCAAACTGAAGTCATATTTGATGGAGGAGTAAAGATTAACTGCATGATAAAGAGTACTATTTTAAGTCTTAATCTGATCATTCAGAAAGATACTTTCAAGCTAATCCTTGATACTGATGATCAGCACAGTGATATTATTAGAATCTATAAGAATGTTCTAATTTATATTGGATCTATATCTATACCTCAAACCTTCTTCATTCTAGAGTGTGGTTCCCATGAGTGCATTCTAGGCTGTCCCTATGAAAATGTGACTTGATTAGTGTGACAGACAGATAATATGGGTAGTATTACTATTATAATTTTTAACCTGAATGATGAGACTAATCAGGTGTCTTTTCTTAGCTATTCTTCAGAAGACTATGATGATAGATAGCTGAATAATCTTCATGATAAGTGTCAGTCTTTAAATTAGAAATGCTAAGTCTGACTAATCTTTATAATAATAATAATGAGTAAAGAGATGAAGTCAGAGTCAGCAGCCTCAGTGTAGTGAATAGCAGGATAGAAATTCTGCCACATAAGAGTAGTGAGAGAGATTCCAGCTAATCATAATTTCCTAGCCTGAGACTAATAAATACCTCCAGTTAATCAGAGGTCATCATTTAATTGCCTCAGAAATCTCTACCATACATTCCTACCATTCTGCAACAGTACTTTCAGTTATCCTTACATACTATGTTTTCTTTCTTATAGCATCCTATCTCTAAAATTTATCAAGTTTGTAGCATTTAACTGCACAACCTTTCTCTCTATAATTCTACTGAGCTTTCTCCTCAATCTCATCACCTGATTATCATCACACTGTACAAGTAAAAAGTAGATAAGATTCAGCCTCTTAATATGCTAATGATAGATAAAGAGATACCTAGTAGAATAAATTAATGAAGAGAGATTTATTAGAAATGATATTAAAATAACATTAAATTTGTAAAGAATTTACCTTTACCTTATAACTACCTGATCATGCCTTGTTTCTTAGATTGCCAGCATGGCTCTCACCTCACACCAGACAGAATAGAAAAGCTTTGAATTAGATCTATTTTGATGTCTTAAGAATGTGAGCTGCTGATTGAGATCTTACTTAGATGGGAGAAAGTATTAGTATGAAGCTTCAATAATTATGAGAAACTAACTGAGAAAGTCTCTCTACTAATCAAAATTCATACTATTAAGTATAAAGTATGGCAGGCCTCTAAGTTTTCTGTTTCTTGAAAATTGCTGTTAATAGTTATAAATATACTTTATGAGTGAGTTAATTCTGGCATCTTTGAACATTGCCATGATTTATATTGGAATAAATGATTCCTTGTCAAGAAGAAGGAGTCTAGAAAATACTGAATTGTCAATGCCTGCATGGATATGAATGCTATTATAGTTTGAGATGCCTATATTCCTCTCAGTGCTGATGCTTTTGCAGAAGATTTTACTGGGTAAGTTATCACTAGTATGATGAATTTCTTTTCTGAATATGACTAAATTACTTTGCATGAGAATAGCTGTGATATGACTACCTTTCAAACCCTAATTGACCTTCTTTGCCAGATAATATTACTGCAGGATGCCATGAATTCTATTACTACCTTCTGTCAAGTCATAATTTGTATTCTTTACTTAAATATTCCCTACCAGGTAGATAATTTTATGAATGATGTTGGTGTGAAAGATCTGTAATCTTAGTATAATAATAAAGAGATCATACCAGAAATTTACTGGTTTATTTTGGAGCATCTTCAAAATCTGAATCAGATCCTGATCAGCATTGAGCTCTCAAACACATACATCCAGGTTGTAAAATCTGAGTTCAGCTGCTCTAGCATGATTCTTATTGAATATATTATTAATGCTGATAGGTGCTGCTCTAAGGCCACCAAAATTGTCAAAATCATTGAGTAGCCTGAATCAACTGAGATTATTAGGGCTTATATCTTTATTAGTGTTTGTGTGTATTATTACATCTGAATTCTGAACTTTACCCTCATTTTCAACCTGATTTATGTGCTGTTCAAGAAAAATGCCTTTTTCATCTAGGGATCTAAGTAATTGAATGTCATGTTAGTTCTGAAGATAGTACTAATGATTACTTCTACTCTGCACTGCATTGATTATTCTAATGATACTAGGAATATTATAGTTGCAACTGATGCCAGCAAGTATGACTGAGGAGGAATACTGAGTTAGTGAGATGTTGAGAATAGAAAGCTTCATTCCTATTAATATGAAAGTGGGATTTAGAGCCTGATGAAAGTGAAGTATAATGTAGAAAAATAAGAGTGCTAAGCTATTCTTAAAATGTTAAAGAAATGCTGATATTATCTATATAATGTTTACTTCATTCTCAAAACTAACACAAAAACTTTAATTGCTCAACTCAACTGGACAGCCACTGATCTTCCTAGTGCTCTGGTAACTAACTGGCTTATCTGAATTTGAATGTTTGATTTTGATGTTTATTATGTTCCTAAATGGATTTATAGTACTGCTGATGGTCTTTCTTGATGACTGTCTGCTAATAATAAGATGCCTGAGAATTAATGAATTCATTGAGATAGAGCTTAATTATATTAGTATGACTTCTATTACTATCTCTAACTTTAATATTCCTAATGATGCTAACAGCAAAGAATCCTATGTTCTTTCATCATCCTATTTCAACTGCAGTAAATTAATTGCCAGATATCTCATCATCTTGAAGTGGCCTGATGATATCTCTTGTAAGGTTTTCCTGAAGTAGCACAAGTATGCACTAAACTATATGATGCATGGGCAACATCTATTTTACTGATTGAGCAAAGGGATTCTGCTGAGGCATGTAGTGGATGATCTGGATGAGCAGAAGGAAATCATTACTTAAATGCATAATGAGTTAGATTATAAAGACTGTGAGGCAACCAACTATAAGGTCTCTCAGTGATATTAGTGGGAAGGTCTATTTACTAATATTAAGACATATTACAAGAGATACTACAAATACCAGTTCTAGGAAAGTAACTACCTTAAAGAGCTACTATATCCAACTCACTGCAACTATCTATAGGATAAGTGGTGTATTGATGTCATCAAGTTTCTGAAGAACTGAGGGAAATTGTGTGTAGTTATTACTTGGAATGACCTCACTGGCTGGGTCAAAGATTAGCTCCTTATGCATGCAAAAGCAGAACATGTGGCCCAGTTTATTTATAAGAATATCATATGCTAACATGGCTGTTTCTGAGAAATAGTGTGTAATGATGGGCTGGAAAATCAGAAGTAGATTAGAATTCTCACTGTTAAGTATTATATTAAGTAGATAATGATTTTGCTGTACAATGTGAAAGTAAATGGCATGATTGAATGTAGCTATCACTCTATTTTAGATGTGCTGGTAAAGCTTGCTGTAAATGAGAGAAATTAAGTTAATTATTTCCACTTAGTATTATGAGTAGATTATATCTTCATTTAACAATTAACAGGTGAAATGCTATTCTATCTGTAATATAGTTATAATACTATCCTCCCTGTTAAGTTTGAGGTTTCAATGTGGTAAATGCTTTCATAGCACACTGTTTACTCTCATGCTAACTTAATATACATATAGATTTAATAGTTAGAGAGATGGGATGAGGATCTGAAGGAGGTAGCCTTTCATCTATAGTATGTGTAAGAGAAAAATTGAGATCTATTTAATGAGATCAAAAGATTAGTATGTGATTTAGTTCAGGTGGGAGATCTCATTCTTCTGCATGACATTAAAATAGAAACATCCTATTCTATTAAACTTAACTTCTGATGATTGAGTCTATATTGTGTGTGGGAAGTAAACTATAAGAAGAGTACTTACTATTTTAAAGAGCTAAATAGCACACTGTTCTGCAACACCACTATAGGTAACTAAATAAAGAAATTTTATCTTTATGATAACTAAATATCAGTAGTGTTGGATAATGCAGATCCAGTGGAGGATAATAGTAAGAAAAAAGAAGATGTAGATAGAGAAGAGAATACTTTGTAATCTCTAATTTCTTATAATAAAAGTTTTATAGTTATTATCTGACTACTGTATTTATTTCCTTATTTTGTTCATTTTCTTTATTTCCTTTATTTAGCTGTATCCACTTGTCAGTTTATTTCCTTTATTAGTTGTCTCTTTATGATTCAAATGCTGATATGAGTAGCATGCTAGGGGCTGAATGCATCTTTACATTTCTTTGTAGTTTTCTTTGTTTCTTTCATTTTATAGCCATCAAAATGATGATATACCTCTCTTACTCTCTCATTTTACTGACTACAGCCATCTTTGTGCCTTGTGTTTGAAAAGCTATAAGAGCACACTCTGCCTCATATTTTCCTTCACCTCTTCCTTACCATTATTATAGATATCTCAACCCTGCCTTTAGACTAACTTATGTGACACATAATAATGCTGTATCTATGATTTCCCTCACTTCCTTCCTGCAAAAATGTTGAACTACTAAAATCTGCCTGCCTTGGCCTTAAAGTCTACTAATTCCCTCATTTTGATTGAACATGGAAGGTGTAAGTTCACAACCACCAAAAAGATTCAGAAGTATATTAATACACTTGACAGGCACTCAGCTCTGCACTATTAAGTCCAGTGTGAGATTGCTGACCTGATTATAAGTAGGCATGAAAATAGGGAGGATGAGGTAGCTGCATATTTTAAATGAATGAAGAAGGATGAGGCCTGGCATGCAGTGATATCTGAGGCTGACTTTCACTACCAGATAATGGAGATCTGTTGTGTGGTAGAGATAGTCAGAGTTTGTTAAAATTATACTTTAGAAGGGTATAAAACTTGTGTGAAGTACTAGGGGAAGGCTGTTACTAATAAATTCTGACTAATACTAAAGAAGGATAAATAGTGCTGATGTGCAGTAACCCTTGCAAGAAATTATAATTATCTATTTGTAGTAGAAAGAATCAATCAGGCAATATGGATTTAGCTATATTAAAATCCTGAGAGAGGTAAAAAGCTGAATAAGAAGCTGATACTCTCTGACCTTAACATAGTCTTTAAGCTAGATTTTATTAGCTCTACATTAAACATGGAAGCTATCTATACTACTAGGCTTTATATTAGCCTTGAGGAAATTCTTGTAGCTGGTGCTCCATCATCTCTCCCTGTGCTTATTAACTCTTACCTATTAATTTTCTTATCTCTATCCTTTTGAAATCTTCAGTCTCAGCCTCCTTCAGCTTTACTGTATGATTCTCATATAACTAGCTAAATATCTCTGCCTTCTCCTTGCTCTCCTCAGAATAATTACTGTTATTCTGAATTGATTTTCATATTCTCTTCTACTTTCTTACCTGATGCTTCTTAAAATCCTAGCTCTAGTTTATCTACTCCTTACCTATAACATATCTCTAGTCAATCAATTTTATTGATAGTCATCTCACTGTTTAATATTAGTCTCTCCTGTTTTACCAGCATGTCATTAGAAGAAATGATAGAACTTGAAAATTAAGATACTAATAAGAAGGACCCAGACATTACTGAAGTTATTGAAAATTGTTAGGAGACTAGCTGTTATAAATGTACATACTATTAAAATATCAAACTTGCCCTGAAAGCTCAGCTTAGTGATGTGAAGGAGCTGAATGATAGTTAGCTTGTCAAGCTTTTAAATTAGCTTGTAAAACTGGCATCCTCTTTTCCTTTATGCTACTACCATGCTGTTAATCTTGGAGGAAAAATTGATTTACTGACTTAAGGTTTGAATCAAGTGGCCTTATCATTCAGACTTGATGCTATTATTAATAGCTGTAGAAATCTTGGCTGGATTTATACTACTAACAGCACTTTTCATTATTTTCATAAAGGTTGTTACCCTGCCTGTCCTGAGGACCTTCTTTAGATATATTATATGAAACATGCTGCTCTCCCTTCCATTATTTTGCTGGACTGAGTAAACATGTTGAAAAGCCTTGAGTTGGAAAATATAGATGTAAACTGTGTACTAAATGATTAAGATGTAGATAGCTCTTTATCTCTTCTGATTTTCTCCTAACTCTGAATGGAGATGGCTGTGAGAAATGTACTTATTACATATAACACACTTGAAAAAATAGTAGTACATAAATGGGATATATACTTATTTCATCAGTAAAAGAATCAGAAGTCACTAAGATGGCTCTATATGATACTCCATGAAATTGTTTAGTAGATAATTTATCAGAACCTGGTTTACTATGCCTGATATATTACTCTTTACCTGGATCACCAGATGAGGCTCATCTCCTACCCTTATTATATCAAGTTTGTCAGAAAGAAGGATAGTATGTTTTTCTAGCATATTAATATCAACATTTAGTACCTTACTGAGAAAAATCATAATATAAATATGATTCAAGGGTCTATCAGCATAATAAATGAGGATCATGCAAACTACATAACTGTAATTCCTGACATGCATTACTGTGTCTCTGAGTGGAATTACTGACTTTATGGAAGAGGGTTTCTGAATGGTGGAATTATTCAGAATGTCTCTCTATAGATACTCACTAATTAAGATTTGTAGGATTTCAAGACTGACTGAAAGACTGTTCCTTACAAATAGAGAGATATGTGAATTATCATGCTGTACATTCCCTATAAGAGTACTAGCCTGACTACAATTAAGTGGAAAATGATGCTTCTATAATTTGTTGGAATTCAGAAAGATGATAAGTCTTTAGAAGTTTCAGAGAGTAATATATAAGAGTAACTCTTGCAGGCAAATTAAGATCTCATTTATGAACTTATGATATTCTCTAATCTACCTATTCTATACAGTAACATTTCTTATTACTTTCCTGCTACTATAGCTATGATGGGTCTTGATGTACTTTCTGAAGCTTTAATTAAATATTAGTAATGAAATGATTCTTTAGTCTGAAGAGAGTAATAAATTCTTTTTGATCTAGTGTCTGATTAGCCAGCTAAGAATCACATTCTGACCTGATGTAAGAGAGCTGTGAGAGCTGCAATTTATACCTTTATAATGATGATAAATGCTAAGAAATAGCTATTCAGTCAGCAGAGTTTCTTTTACTATTACTATAATAACATTTCTCTTAATTCTATTATTGATGATTATGTAGCTGCAGAAGGAGATATCATTAAGATCCCAGTTCATAGCTGTGAGAAGATAGATATTAGCTAGTTGATTCAGCTAATTATGATTTTCTGCCTCAGGGCTAGGAAATATTTTAGTTAATCAGAGCCTGCTATTCTGTTATAGTTGCTACCCTTACTGCCACTAGTGCATGTTTATTTTTTTTTCCTTATTATGTTACTTAGTTTGCTTCCTCTATATTTCCTTCATATCTTTCTTAGTTTCTTTTATTTTCTATGTATAGTCTACTGCTACTCTATGTTTATTTTTCTTACTATATTTATTTTCCTTTCTATACTTACTTATTTGTATATATCTTGCTCTGTACCTTCTACTGCTGATTTTACCTATTATGTTTTCTTTCTCTCTACTCTTTATTTTCCTTGTGTTCTTTTCTTCTTTATTGCCTGTGCTACTTACCTCAATCTTTATTACTATCTATTATCAGCTATCCTGCCCCTTCCTTCATCTACCATACAAGTATGATACCCTCTCTTCTTGTGATGGGACTATGAATCTTATCATGTATAAAATTATTAGTATAAAGTTATGTGCTTGCAGGCTACTCTATCTATCTAGAGTATACTCTTTCTTTATTACTAACCTGCTCATTCATTTCTCTGGGCCTCACTTCTACCCAGTAGTTTACATGTTCTAGGGCTGTACTCTGCCCTCTCCTCATTTAGAAACCTCTTACTGATTCTATTTCAGCTCCTATCTCTATTTCTGGTTATGAAGGCTGTCACCCCACAATTTCATAATTCAAGCTGTTAATGAACTATCCTGCCTGGGCCTCTACTTAAAAATGCCAGCTACATTTACTGTAGCCTAAGAAGGGCTTTACTGTTGCTGATTTACCTATCTATCTCTAGCCTTATCTTTCTGTCTTGCAGCCTCAATGTGGCTGCTTTCTTGCAAATAGATAATCTGATATACAGTGTGTGGCTACTTATTAGCTGATTTTGGGATGACATAGTTGGATTAATTTCAGGACAATATATTTAGAGCTGCTGCTCTCACTGTGATACTGAGCTATTCTTCTATTTACTGGATTAATGAATTGAGGGGAGGGGAGATATGTGATAGGAATCTACTGTTAAGTTGGATCAATTTTTTGCTGAGGCTTTTTACTGCCAAGCACAGCCATAAAGATAGATATTTTCCTTTTGTTGTAAGACTTCATTTATTTGTTTGTGGATTTCTCATGTGTGTGTATGCTTCTTTAAGATAGATCTTTTATTTCTTTTGTATGTTACCTTATCATTCTATTATTATGTTGTTTTGTACTATAGATTGCCATTATATTCCTCTGCTTTGACTTTGATATTGATTCTTTTCTTGTGTTTACTGCTACCCTATTTGATGCCATCTAATATGCATATCCTGTCCCTGCTTCAGTAGCAATCTATAATTTCATAGAATAATTATATATTGTTAAAATCCTTCATGATTTTAATATATACAGGTCAAAAGCTTTAACATAAATGAAATATTAATGTTAGATTTTGGAGAATAATGATTCCACAGTAAAATCCACTTTCCATGGTGATATGATGGCTCTGATTCACATAATAGCATCAGAGCTGTTAGAGCACCATTCCAGTAGACTATGAAAATCCAGTATGATAGCTCTATAGCATAAATAACTGGGTTATTTTGATCCCAAAGCTCTTGAATATCTACTTAAGAACATGGCAGAAGCCTGTCTCAGGCCTGGCAGATAGCCTAAAAACTATAAACTGTAAGGCATATAGTATGAGGAAAGCTCATATTTAAATCTCTTAAAAACTAATGAATAGAGAAGATAGGCCTTTTGAGATCATACATTTCAATCTTACACATATTAATAAGGCCTATAATAGAGATCACTACCTCACTTACACCTACAAACTAATTACCCATATTCATAGGGCTGAGGCATTCCCAACCAAAGATAAATGTAAAGGATTTCTTGAAAAATTAATTGAGACCATCAAAAATTGATATAACCTCAATATTCTAACTATTCATATAGACAGTGAGATATCTCTAACCCAGGCATTTATTGATTAACTTGAAAAAACAGGTATTTGATTTAACTGCTCTTCAGCTCAAACATCAGAGTAGAATAGTGCTGCAGAGTACTTAGAAAGTATGATTACAACTCTAGATTATATAATTTAGATAGCTGTAAACCTTCTGGAAGATCTCTGGTCTAAAATATATAGAGCTACTATTTACTTATTAAATTGAACTCTGATTCAACAGCTTGATTAGCAATCTTCAATATAGGCCCTAGTTGCTCACCTCAGCAAACTGATGAATCTGAACCTTAGTTATCTATAAGTATATAGATGCTGAGCCTACTTACTTGATAAGACTATTTTGAAGCTCTAAAAACTTACCCCACACATAAAAATCAGCTATCTAGTTAGCTATGTATTAAATAATATTTTTTGAATCTGGCTTCTAAGAGAGTGAAGGGTTATAAAGACCCAAGATGTTACTTTTAATAAAGATACATTCTTTAATCCTGAGAATTTACCTAAATAGCTGTCACTGACATCATTAGTACCTGTAGATTTACTCCCTCTAGTTGAAATTTCTAAGAGAGTAAGATTTAATATTTCATCAGATAAAAGTTCTAATAAGGAAATCAGAATTCATACTCCTTCTGAAGACTCAATACCTATCTATGATACATCTTTAAACATGTTAAAAATAGTGCTAGATTCATCTTCTCAGGCTCCTCTAATTCTGGAATCAACTCCTACACTAATAACTGGTTCCCCCAAATTTTTGACATCAACTACTAGAATTCAATATCTTGATGATCCCAGCCATGAACTTAATAATTTCTCTAAAGATTTATTAAGTCAACTACTTAACTCTCTCCAATAACAACTGTTAGTCCCAGATGACTTGCCTATCAGTCTCACTAGGGAAATATATAGTAATATTAATACTGGTAATATAGTTAAAGAACAGTAAGAGTAAAAACCTAATCAGAATTAGACTGACTATATTACTTTTCTTGATAATATTAATAACTCTCTAGTATTCTATGTAGCCTTTACTACAGCTCAGATAGAACAGCCTACCTCTCACTATTTACATTATAATACTTTTCCTCCATCTTCACAAGGTTGGAATGAGGCACTCTAATATCCATATAAAAATGATTGGATCCAGGCCACCCAGGTTGAATATCAGATACTTGAGGATATATAATATTAGAAGTATGTGCTAGTAGAAGAGTCTCCTGCAGTAAAACCTCTACCTCTTATGTGGGTTTTTGCATATAAATTTAATACTAATAGTTTTATTATGAAATTTAAAGCACATCTCATTGTGAGAAAAGATCTATAGAAAAATGAAGCTGCAGAGATAAAATCTACAATCCTTACTATAAAAGTGTTCTAACTACTAATAAATATTACTATAGTATTTAATCTTAAAATGTACTAATATGATGCTGTTAACATCTTCCTCAATATTCTTATGAAAATAGAGGTCTATATTAAACTACCTTCTGAATATGAAAATCCCAGCACTGTATTACTCCTACTCTGAGCTCTATACAGCCTTCCTGAAGTGCCTCTTCTATGGAATAAAGAACTATCAAATTTCTTGAAGGAACTTAGCCTCACACAAGTCTCTGAGGAACCATATCTTTTTGTCAGAGATGATATAATAGTCTTTTTCTATATTAACAATTTTGTGGTCCTCTATCACCACTAAGATAGGGTAAAATTTGAAGTGTTTTCCTGGGCTCTGAGTGCAAAATATAAACTATGTAATATGAGAGAACTTGTCAGGAATCCCGAGATAATCTCATATTCATGCAATCTCACTTAGAATTAGCATTTACACAGCCACCCACATTCCTTCATACAAAATAGCTAGAGTTCCTATGAACCACTATTAGTTTTACAATATCATTAAATTCATACCTCATGAAGCAATGTACAGCACTAATAGTTATGAGCCCAGTAATTTCCATTGCATATTCAACTTGATTTTTATTGTTATTATCATCATTTCATCTTTTTTTTTCGCCCTATACCACATGCTTTTCGCATGAAATAGTGATATCCTCCAAAAAAGACCCACAGGAACATCCCCTAGGATCCACAGGATCCATTGAAAAACAGAGCCGCAGGCTCTATACACCCAACAAACCAAGCTTTTGAGAACACCAGAAGCTCTATATTAATCAAAAAAACAGGGCCATGCAAGCACCTCTAACAGTTTAAAAACCAAAAAAGCAGAGCTCTCAGAGCTCTATCCACCTCACCATGTCTAATACCATTACCCAACATACAATAGTGACACTGAAGAACAGCAAGGACTGGGAGATCTGGTATATGAACATCATATCAATAGCAAGCAATCACAGAGTTCACAATTATATTAATTTAATAAAGGAAGATTATTGGCCAGAAGTAGAAGAACTCAAGATTGAGGATGGCAAATCCAAAAAATCATTCAAAAAACAGGCAGTAGCATACAAAAAATATCAAACAGCTATGAATAAAATGTACAACATTATTACAACATCAGTTTTAAGAGCAGAGATAGAGCACATCATGAAGGCAGGTAATACTCACATTAAAGATATCATCAAAGCACTGCAATATCATCTCTCTCCCACTACTGAAGATTAAAAAAATAAAGTCAGAGATCAATATAATGCTCTGACAAAGAAACCAAATAGCAAGAACATCAAAAAATGGTTAGATGACTGATCTATAATTCATGAAGAGATACAGAATGTAGAGATCAGGGATCTATTCAACCTAGAGAGCAATTTTTTGATAGCTAATTAAGCAATCAATCTGATAATTGCTGAAGGATTTAGATCCATCATCTCATATAATAAAAAGACAGGCACAAACATCATTGACCTAGAATGGTTAGTCAGAGAGATTAAAATTCAATATCACAAGACAGGAGTCTTAAAAAACAGTTATAGCACCATTTTTGCAACCTTTAGCAGCCTAGATGGGGAAAAGGAAGAATCCACCAACAGCATAAATCCACCTGCAAAAGACTCACAAAAGGAAGTTAAAGATTCAAAAAAGAAGGGTAAAAAGACTCACAATCCATGTATCTGCAGCAGGCCCAGGCATTCAGCAGGAACTTGCTGGTATCTCAATCCTACATTAAGGCCTGAGTGGTTCACAGGATATGATAATACACATAAAAAGGTAGATGAGGCATTGAAAGACAAGAAAGTCAAGGTAAAGATTGAGGTAGAGATTGAGAAGATGAATAGTAAGGTCAGCACAGGCCTGCAGATAAATCTCTCAATCATTTATTGAATACCTTTAATCTCATGTAAAGCCACAGACAGATCATTAATCTTGAGTGCTAAATCTAGCTCATTAAATCATCCATTAAGAGATAGCTGGGTGTATGATACAGGCAGAGAATCTCACATTTGCAATGATAGGTCCAGATTTATCAATTTCATAGAGGAACATAATGTGTCATTCTATATAGATAACTCCTATACAAAAATTCAAGATTATGGGACTACCATCATATATCTCACAAATCCAACAACTTAAAAACACTTCACAGTCATACTATCTAATACAGCATACATTCCAGATTTTCATACAAATATCTTCAGCTGGGCAAGACCATTCACAAAAGGAATCTCACTACACATGAAGACAATGACATTAAGAGATAACAGGAAGCCTTGAGCATTACTTACATAGAGAGGCAATCTCATGTGCCTAGAATATAACCTGTGCTTAAATATCATACCAATGTCAACATTCTTTACTCTCATCAGATATAGGAAGCATTCTGAGGCCCCAAAGATTTCAACAGTATCAGCAGAGGTCTGACATAGACAACTGGGATACAGTTTCAAGGCCTCAATTACTCACCTGTAGAATGCATCTGAAGGCATAATTATAGTAGGCAAGTCTATGAAAGGGGGAGAGAAAGAGTTAGATCCTCACCTGCAAGGAGTTGCATGTTGCTGTCAAACATGCAAGCTCTCAAAAGCAAAAAATCAGATATCTCACAGGTGGCATATCTACTCCATCAAACCATTCAAACACCTCCATATCAACCTTATAGAGAATAAGAAAGGTTGCTATTACAGTCAGCAGTGAATAATGCATTTTACATGCAATTTCTTGTAGTTCCAGATCATACAAAACACAGTTCATAAGTCCAAACTCAAGAAAGCTCTCCCTGCAGTCATAAAATGGATCAAACACCAGTTTAATATAGATATCAAGATTATACACATCAACAACAAAACAAGCATGTATTCAGATGAGATAGATGAGTGAATCCTAGAAGAAGGCCTTACAAGAGAGTTCTCATCAGAATATATATATGAATAGAACAGTGCAGCCAAACACACAGGCACACTGTTAATTGAAAAAGTAAGATGCTTGCAGATAGATGAATGCTTACTCTCAGAGCTCTCATCTAAGATATATATAGTAGTCAGCTATCTCATTAATTAAACCCCTATATGTTTGTTGGAATGAAAGTCATCATTATTAACTCTATAGGAGCATCTTAACCTTCCTGGCAAGCCTTCATCCACTCACTTACATGTATATAGATGTCACATGTATGCAAAGATTCCAGATGAAGTTCTCAATCATACAAGAGCTTTAAAGCTAGAACCTAGGATGCATATTGATTATCTCATTGGATATGATTCAATAAATATCTGGAGGATTTAGATTCCACACTTACAACACATTATAAGAATCAGAGATGTGGTATTTGATGAATCAGTTCAATTCAACCTGCAGAAACCTCATATTAAAAAGCTACTGTAAGAATCTGTTACAGATAAGATCACTGAGGTGTTGCAAACACCTATAATCAAACCAGTGATCTCTGAGGTCTACAAACAGAATGAGACACTGGATTCCATCAATATAGATATTTTCTGCCCTGAAGACATCAAACAAACAGAAAAAACAGCTGAATCCAGCAATAAAAGCAGTCAAAGAGACACAAATAAATCTTTGACACTCAAACCAACACCAGAACCACAGGTTTGAGGGGGTGAGCAAGTGGATGAACAGGTTGGTAGAGAGGTTGTTGAATCTGATGATCTCAGCAGCCAGCTACAGAGCAAACTGCAGGCCTCACTAAGTGAATGTGAGAAGGTGCCTGAGTAATCTCAACTACCTGAACTGCTCAATATCTTACCCCTAGATCTCTTCAATCAATCAAATTGAGCACTGTGGGTGCATGAGATCTCTGCAGACTTTAACAAATCAAATATAGTCTCTGGTAAATACATTAGACATACTATACACTTCAATAGAATCAAACATACAAAAAACAACCCTGCTCAGCAGTTTTATGCAATATTCAGTGCAATTACAAATCTCACATCTCAGAAAGGGAACAACATGCAATTGCATAGAGATAAACTCCCACCACCACCAAATCATTGGAACTCATTAAAAACACATAAATATAGCAAGAATTTCATTAACACTGCAATCCAGGAATGGGAGACAATTACCCAGAAGGATACATACAAAATAGTGCCTAAACCTTCAGAAAATGTGTCAGTGATCCCCCTACACTGGGTGTTTACCTATAAATTCAATGACAACAGATTTCTCAATAAGTTCAAAGTACATATCTGCATTCAAGGCAACCTTCAACCTCCCAGTGAAAAAGATACAAGAGCTCATATGCTTGCTGGTAGGATGTACTGCACATTAATGATAATAATAGTAGTTTTTAATCTTGATATCAAGCAGCTTGACAGTGTGAACACCTTTACAAATAGCAATATAAATGAGGAAGTCTATTGCAAACTGCCAGACAGATGGTAGAGACTTCCAGGCCTTGCCTCCTTGAGGCAATCTCTTACCTTGCTCAAATTGAAAAAAGGCCTATACAGATTATGTTGTTCACCACTGCTTTGATTGAATAAAGTCACAAAAACACTGCTACATATGGGATTTACCCCTTCACCTGACAATAGATGTCTCTTTTCAAATGATCAAATAATCATTTTCTTCTACATTAATAATTTCATTACTCTTTCAGATGAGGATGATAAAGATGAGAGGGATCAGATGGTTTAAGAACTCATGAACATGTATGAGATTCACAATATGGGGGAACTATGTTGGTTCTTAAATACCCATATCATCTGAGATAGAGCAAATTTGAAGCTCTGAATCTACCTCAATTCCTATATTGATAAGTTGGTAGCTACATACCACCTTGAGCAGTCCTCATAAACTCATGGAGTGCCTCTTATGGGTGCAAAACTTGAGGCCTACAAGGCTGAATCAACTCCCACAAAAATTCATCACTACCAATGATGTATTGGATCTTGCATCTATCTAGCTGTTATTACAAGGCCTGATATCACATACACTGCATCAAAGCTAGCATCCTTCATACAGAATCCATCAGATATTCATTCAACCAAAATAAATCACATCATCATTTATCTATGAGATATGCAGAACTACACTATTTAATATGACAGTAGATATAACAGATTCCAACTCAAACAATCAATGAATCCACCTGTGAATTCAACTATACCACTAAATTCCAATACAAATCCCAAAGTCACTGAATTCTCTAGTAATACTAGCTTTGCAGATAATGCTGACTACTGATCTACAACTAGATATCTATTCAAAATGTATGGCAGCCCAGTCAATTAGAAGTCTGCTCAGCAGGCTACAGTAACTACCTCCACAATAGAGGCCAAACTTCTCACTATATCACATGCTGAATAAGAGGTTATGTGATGGAAGTAATTCCTCACTCAAATTTAATTTGACCCTAAGCATAAGGTCTCTATCAAATGTGACAACACTCAAACAGTAGGGTTATTGAATAAAAGTGATCTGCAGATCAATATGTGCCTTCACCATATTAATATATACAGTAGTTGACTTCACAAGTGAGTTCAAAGCTCCAATATTAATATAACCTGGGTCCCTATGGCAGAGATGCCTGCAGACAGCCTGATAAAGAGCCTCTCACCACAGAAACATCAAAACTTCCTCAAACACCTTAGTATCATCAATATTACCAATCTTATTGATATGCAGCAAGATCTGGGGGAGAAAGATTAATTCATTCATTTTCATCATCATTTTTATATGTTCATTGATTTCATTGATTTTTAATTCCTATAAGGAACTCATCCAGCCAGATATTCAACACCCACACCATCACATTATTTTGATTTTTATTTCCTATTTAGGCAGTATGACTGGCCTTGTTACATTCATTAAAACAGTGTGGCATGCACTGGGGGGGTGTGTCAGGAATCCCAAGATAATCTCATATTCATGCAATCTCACTTAGAATTAGTGTTTACACAGCTACCCACATTCCTTCATATAAAATAGCTAGGGTTCCTATGAACCATCATTAGTTTTACAATATCATTAAATTCATACCTCATGAAGCAATGTACAGTGCCAATAGAACTCAATTGGTTTCTAGAAATTCAAGTCATTTATAACTGCCCAGTGAAGAAACTTTGATTATACCAGGATAGCTATATGATCAAAATAGTGACAAAATTCAGACTTAAATGTTATTAACCTTATTACACTCTCTTACCTTTCTAATACATCCTCTCTTATAAGGGTTCTCTATCTCCACAGAAGATTCATACCTACTAATACTAAATGAAATTGATTATATACCCTTCTATGAGCACTCAGCTTGATATGACCTTCAGTATTAGTATACTTATTAATCATATAGTTCAGCTCAGCTCTCAGCATGGGAATTTCATTGATCACTTTATAATATATAGGTATTAAACATGCTATCTAGCAATTAAATATCAAGCTCTGAATTCTAATAATGAGGATGATTTGATGTTCCATATCTACACTGATACTACATTTATGGATGATATTATTACTTAGTGGAGTACTTATAGCATGATGTTCTTCTTATTTAGGGGAATATTTAACTAGAAGTCAGTAAAACAATAAACTATCAGTATATCTTCTACTGAGTCAGAGCTTTTAGCCCTATCTAACACAGCTAGAGAAATATACTGATGAAAATGAGTCTTTAATCAAATGAGATTTAACTCCTAATATGAATTGATTATCTTTAATGATAATCATCAGATAATATACCTACTCAATGATGACTCCTCTCATCTCATTACTAAGCTCTGTCACATTAATATTCATCATCACTGGCTACATCAGGAAGTCCAAGCTGGCTGCCTCAGGATACACTAAGTTGATATAAAGGTTATGCCTATTAATAGATTCATTAAAGCATTTATTCATACTGCTCACAAAGAGTTCCTACAGTAGATTAATCTTGTTAATATAAGCATTCATCTGAATAGATTATCAAATTAGCTCTACACCCACTATATTTACTAAGGGAGTATGTAAGATTACATCTAGAGGTATTTGCCTGCATCTACACACACCTGCAGAAGTGCCTGCAGAATGCAATCCATTGATCCTGATCTCTCAGTCTTTAATTTCTGTATTAATAGATTTTTCTTTATCCCTACTTAATAGTAATATCTTTTGATCATCCCTATTATTTTCTACACCTGTTTTGTAAGGAGTTTTCATTATTTTGATCTCAGGCAATCACATGAAAGAAGCTATATATAGTGGTAAAAACCACCACCTTAGATAGACAAATCAATCAACTCTATTTTTCCTCACTACATATAAATCTCTCATAGAAACCGTCCACACTCCTGCAACATATGTTGGGGGCACGCCAGACAACGATAATGTTCTGGACAAGGAAGCAACCGCCCTGGCGCTGTGAGGTTCCCTGGCACTCTACCAGCATACAAACGAACAGCAGTGGTTAGATGCAGCCCAGCGTGCCGCAGACTTTGAATAGACTTGGGTGTACTCCTGGAACTATCCGGTGGCATCGGACCGCCCGGCATATTCGCAGTACAGGGTTCAAGGTCAGTCTGATTACAACAGGCCATTCTGCCATGGATACATGGTACTCCCAAAGTGTCTTTGACATCTATCAACTCTACCGCGCAACCAATGACCCTTATTCTCTCAAATTCGCACAGTTGGCTGCCAATAATGCCAAGTCGACGACTCAGTATCCAGGAAACCCGTTAGGATATGGTAGAGATGGTCTGTTGGAAGAAGCCATTGGCCTGGTGGACCTCCGCTATGGAGGGGTCAATGTCTGGCTCCCGTGGAACTCGGTCGCGCACGCGGAGCTGTTGGCGTTCCTTGAAGATGCATATGGAAATATGGACATCAATGCACTGTGAGTTATGTCTTGTGCTTGGCTAGGATATTTTTACCCACAAGGGTGGTTAGGGCGAGACATAGGAGGTGTAAATCTATTATATTCGTGATTTGGAATTTTAAGTGGAAATTGTACATGATTTTACTCCTATTCACACTGCTAGGGTTCGAAATAGGACCCGAGTTGATATTTAAGCCATTGAGCAGGAATCATTGAACACCACATTGTAGCATATCTTCTCTATTTACATCACCCGAGGTCAGTCCAGCCTGACTGTCTGAAATGTTCGCAATCAACTGTGCATACATTGCAGCTCGCTAGCCTCGCGTGTACCAATTTGAATACTACTAGTACATTTCGCCTCCGTCCGACATATTTTCGAACAAAAACAAGTTTTTCCTGAGCAACGGCTTGGGGGCCCTGCTTGCGTGCTATGTATGTAGGCGAGGGTGATGATGAGCGTGAGCTATGAAGTAGCAGGCGAAACTTCCTCGGCCAAGGGCCGGACCGGGATTTTATTTCGTTCTTGATCACTCGCTAGGAATCAGGAATTTGCTATATAATTATATGCAAGAGCGTGTGTTCATTCCATGAACCGCATGTTTATCACCTAAAGGTCTTTGTGAGAGAGAATGTGTGTGAAGGGGGGATAGGTAGGTGTAGGATGCTGTTGCCGTTAAGCTGTTTTCTCACGCCTCAGGGGGACGGAGTAAAGTGGGCAGAATAGGGGGATTGAGTAGGTTTATGTTATCTGGTAATAAGTCCGTTACAAGGGATATATATATGGTTTGCATGATGCTCTTCATTAACTGAGCTGATATACAAGGAAACCCACCGGCTGTGGGGGTAATAGGGGAGATAGGTACAGTGGTTACATTATGGATAGCTTTTGCTTGAAAAGGGAATTAAGAAGTAAACAGAAAAAGCGATCAAAAAATTAAGAGGAGGAAAAGGAATTCATCACCTCGTCCCCTTCAACTTCCACAAGTTAAACATCCTCCCCATAGCCCCCTCAAACAGCCCCCACCACGACCACCCCGCCAAACAAAACCAAATAAGTGAAGACTTATTGCCCGCCCACACATACCTCGGCGTCTGAGCAAATCCCCGCTTACCAAAGGGCCACAGCAGCCACCGGAGCCACCGATATGGCGCCGGACCATCCAAGACCTGCGTCACAACAGTGCATGCGTAGGCTTCTGTTGGAAGGGCGCCTTCCTGGCTGTGGACTACACGCCGCGCGTATTCGGCGGCAACAGGCTGGTAGAGAGATTCTGGGGCCAAGGTGCGTTGGGTGCGTGCGATGCGTGATTTCACGCCGCCGGTTACGATGGTTGTTACGCGGATGCTTTTGGGGGGGGGGGGGGGTTAGTTTGTTCTTCAGTGGCATCGATGTGGAAATTTCAAAACATACCCGAACGGGGCCAATTCAACTCTAAGAGTATCGCTGAACGAATGCAGCGCGGCTTTTGATGCGTTGTAGACCGAGCCGAAGACGTATGGGATTGTCTGGTACGGTAGGTTAGCAGTTGATACGAAGCAGACGTATTGGAGATGTTCGACATACTCCTGCGACTGATCCGATTTGAACAATTGTGCCTTTGGCTTTCATGAGTAATGGGACGAATGCTTGGACCATTGCGATGACTCCGAAGAAGTTGGTTTCGAATGTTTGGCGGGCTTCGGGGATTTTAACATCCAGGGCGGGAACGGTATAGTCTTTCATGTGGTTAGTATTGATATGTTCCCATAGAGAATTTAAATAGCGCTTTGAATATATTCGACCATATAATCCGCATTGAAGAAGCCATAGTTACATACTTTGTCCACTAATTTGAAGTTAGCAAAATGAATACTTCAGGTTAAAAACAAGAGTGAAATCCTCACGCATTATTAACCAAATAATCCAACCCCTTGCCGTTGAGCAGACGCTCAACCTCATCCCGGCATGCCTTCACACTCTCGTCATCGCTCACCTCCAAACTCAACGTTTCAATGCCGACTTCTTTCAAATCGGCAATGGTGGCGGTCTTTCTGGCGGTGGCGAAGACGCGCAGACCGCGTTTGTGGAATTCCCGCGCCAGCGCATTCCCAATGCCACCGGGAGAACAGCTATATGCATGGAATTAATGACATTAGCTAGCAGAACTGAAATAAAGGGCCTTATTTTTGACGACATCGGATATGTTCGGTCACATACCCAGTGATAAGGATTGATTTGCGGTTGTCAGTTGAGTCGGCCATTGCGGCTGCTGGGGCTTTGCTGTCAATCTTACAGACAAGCGAAGAAGTGTTTTTCGGCTGATGGGAACGTTGCTCACTGCATTTATAACTGATAGTTAGATAATTTGTAGCGATCCGAGAGTTTGGAGATGAAGAAGTGGTTGTTTAGTCCATGAGCCGAGCCGATATTTAATCACATGATAATCTGAGCCTCCCGCGCAAATAACTTCGAGCTCCTTTCACAACTTGAACCTTCCTGAACATGGCCAGCCTCGATTTCTGAACAAGTAGTTACAGAATCAGCATGTTATATATGCCGTGTTAAGGAGTGAATACTTGCTTGCCTCTTCCTTGGAACAACATGGTATATATAATGTCAAGCCCAAAACAACACCTCCAGGCCATGTTTCGTCGCAAGAAGCTGCTCGAAGAACTGACAAAATTCAGTGGAAATAAAAGAGACATAATATCACTAAATTACGGATTGATATATGTTTAGGTTAGTACTGCCTTGCCTCTTTAGTCTGTTACATGCCGAGTCAAGGCTGATTGGTTACTTATCTTTTGAAATCTCCCTAGGCAGAATGATAGAAGTAATGGAGACAAGAACAAACATTTCAAATACGGAAATCTTTATTAAAGATATGGCTCCTGACGTGTGGTCCTTCTCCTCCTAAGCGAATAATTCAAATCTACCTCGCGAATATGCAAGATAATAGAAAAGGAAACCTCCACCCAGACTTCACCAGGATCTCTCGCTTGCACAATATTTGCAACATATATACCCACATACATCTAAGCTACGATGCCAAAAGAACGCTATTAAATGAATAGTAGGAGGAAGAGACAGGCAAAGAATTATCTTGTGAATGGAGCGCAGAGAAGGCCAGCGAGCATAGCTTCTCTAGGTTCGGGGGCGAGGTAACTATGAAATCATCTATTGTGACAGTTGTTAGTGGACGAAGCTAATATAAAAGGAGAAGAGAGTTGTAGATACCCTATCAATTCCGTGTATGACTCCATTCTGGAGGAGCATGTTGCTCTGCACAATACGAGAACCATTTATGAAGTAGCTGCCGTCCTCAATGGTGACAGTAACGTCTGTATCAGCAAGAGTTTTGTAAGTTCCGCCGTCCTTGAGCATGGAAGTGTATCCAGGAAAATCGACAAGAATATGCTGCTGCACTATTAGGAGAAAGTCGGCGGGATCGGTAGTGGGCGGAGGCCTGAAGCTCATGGGGATCAAGAAGGTGACTGTTGGCATTGCGTTGAGAAATTCTAGTACGCCCGCTTTCTCCATAAACTCTTTGAAAAATTGGAAGGGTCCCCCCAGTTCGGCGAGAGTTGTGGCTAAGGAGTCGGGCAGGGTGAAAAGCCTATTGATCTAATCAGCATGGCTTCAAAATCGGAGGGGTATCCAGTCTCTCTTACCTGTCGATAACGACGATTGTGCCCTGGTCGAATGTGATATCATCTTGGACAATATTTGCTGACTTGTAGAGACCAGTTACTATGGTTCGTGAAAGCGACGACTCCTTCCGAACTACAACCTGGCCGGCACCGTTGAGATTCGCCCATTCGGGATCCGTGAGGTATGTTTCGTACACGGTTTCTTCGGACTCCAGTAGCCCTAGCCCTAACTGGCGACGTCTGCGAGGCTGGCCTTTGGCACCACAATATTCCTTCTCGCCCTTGGATACTGTTTTCCGGCGGGCAAGAATGTCAAGAATGCCTCCGCCCTCTTCAAAGCCAGCATCTGTTGTAGCGAAAATGAGAGCATCAGTCGTGCCGGGGGGTAATTCAAAACGTGGTTCGCTTGCAAGAAATTCGTCAAACCGATTAAGGTCGTTTTCTACAAGAGCTTCGTGTAGCGACAGCGAGAGAGCAGCGGCAGCCCAAAGAATGAGAGGGAGGAGAAGCATGTTGAGAGGCGCCATTGCTGTCCGGGAGCATGGAAAGAAATTGTGGTTGAGTTCTTGAGCTCATTCTATTTCTCCATTCTTCACGCAGCTAGAGAGCTGGATAGGCCTTTATACCATACTGCGTTGAGGGGAAGACGCCCAATAACCTATCAAAAGTGTCAAAAGTGATGGCCCCTTGGGAAGCGCTACCATCACGACAGCCATGAATGGCTGTTCCTGCTGATGTCGATAGAATTGCTGCTCAGTTGAAAAAGCACAATTTTGCGGCCGGCCGGAAAGGTCGATGTCGATCGTCAGTTGAACCTCGAAAAGACCAATAGGCGGGGAAGCAGATGTGATGCCAACGTCGGTGGAACGACGTCGACGAAAAGCTTAAGCAGCCTCTGCATCGAACTCGCCGCCAAACGCCAATGGGATGGGATAAATTGGTGCTTTAATTTGAGCCACGGCCGGAACCACCATCTGTCTGGCCCAAAGCACGATTTCACCTTTTTTGGGAGCCCAATGCCAACTCCACCGACACAACCTTCGGCAGAATCTCAAGGCTCAGCGGTGCCAGCAACAGCTTGACGAGAACCGGAAATCGCGAGTTAAATGGATGAGAGATGGTGAGTTGTCGCTGCAGGGCTGTCAACTCAGCTGCGCCATCGACGATAATACGATAATAGCTAATCAAGTCTCAACAGCTTGGATGTTCCTCCAGAGTCACCTCCCCTTCGTCAACCCAATACCTTTGGACACCTGAAAGCTACCAGAATTCCGCGGTCCTTGAACCTCAATATCTACCCAAATGGGGAGTCCGCGGATTACCACGATTGATGGGCCCAGTCACCTGGCCTCATATTGTCTCCCCTCGCCTCTTTCTCAATCCAAATCTGTTTTCAAAAAGCCCGATGCTGCAGCCCATGAATGATGGAGCAGCTGGCCAAGGAGACACCGAGTTGTGTGCTCCGAGAATGAGATTTCGTCTCACGCATATTTATGCCGTCTATCACACCTGGACGCCCATCTATAACATCTATTGGAGATTGGGCTGCTCAATTATTAAACTCTGAGTAATTGTTGCTTCTAGTTTGGGGAATTTGCAGTTCCATGAGGCCTGATGCTTTGCTCCATGTTTGCCTGCTTCGTTGCTCTTCAGGCAGTTCCCTCCGCGCCTCACCTCAACCCGGATTTCCTAAGCAGTTAAGATCATCCTTTTGCGGTACTCCAGGCCCGTTTCTATATAAGTATTACGGCATACCCGAGTGGCCTTCGGCTATGCACGAGAACGGAACAACCTTCCCTTGTTCACGGCTCAATCTCACCCCACGGTCCGCCTGTCATCGACGTCCCGTGCACCTTGAGGAAATGCTTGGAGTGGATTTACCAAGCTACGAGTGGCATGGTTGCATTACTCTTTCGGAGAATTGACGTTCTACTTTTTCGAAGCGGTCCTCGGCCTTCCGAAGTTTCTTTGCCTCCATCCTAAATTGACACTCTATATTCCCTCGAGCTATCATATCAAACATCTCCCGTCGATGCCTCCGGACGATATGGACCCAAGCCATGAGCTTGCCCGTGTCCCCCACCGCGCCACCGCTGATATAGCAACGGAACCCACTCTTAGTAATAGGCAAAGCACTCCCACCAAAACCAGCATCGGAAACCGTCTGCTCGCGGCGGTTCCTGTGGGACTGGTATTTGAACTGTTCTGCCTCGCCTGGCTCCTCCCAATAGCCGCCTTGCTCTGGTTAAATTTCAAGCGCCAGGTTATCGGAGCGAGCGTCGCATGCCGTATCCCTGCGTACAAAGATGCCTGCAATCTCTGGCAGGATCTTCAGCAAGAGACCGTTGAGTTGGACAGCAAGGACCATGAGATATTAGGTGTTCTACAAGTCGTGGCTAAGGCACTCGAGGTCTGGTTTGGAATTGTTGTCGGCGCCCTTGTCCTCGATATAGCTATGGTGCTACTCAGGCATCGTCGCCTTCCAATGAATTATTTCCTAACGTTTCTCGAGTTCACCAGCGTATTAACTCTCGTTACCCCAAGGTTTTGGAAATCCTGTTTCTCGCGCGGTGCCTCCGAGCCTTGGCTATGGGCATTTGCTCTCCTGGTCGCATTGCTCTGCATCATATCCAACCTGATGGGCCCCGCTGTTGCTGTCCTGGGCATTCCCTCCCTTGGGTGGGTAGAAATACAGTCGCCAATTCTTGAGACCTTCGGAGTAACAGCCGCTTCGGACCGCCCGAAGAACACCAACATTGCTCCCGGCTGCGAAGAAGCAGCTTTAATAGCTCGTAATTTCGATTGTACGAGTTACTTCTCCTCGAGCGTGGATGAAATGTCGGCTGCGCTTCAATGGCGACGTTCGCTGTGGGACAGTGGGTCTTCCGCTCTAGAACCGATACTGGCGGATGGGAATGTGGCTTTCAGTTACAACTCCTCAGACTGGGGAGACATATCCTACGGCTGGGTACCGAGTCGGCAGACGTTGAATGAGATGAGTCGAGATTACTTGGAGATTTTCACTTCAAAATCAACCAATAAATTTGAAGATGCAGAACATGCCATCCCGGGCAGACCCTTGAACCGTCATCTCTACGACTATTACCGAAATTCTTTAGACATCGAGGTATATCGCAAAGGTCCCAGCCTCGGAGCCAAGGGCCTCTGCTCCACCGCTAGGCTCACTGATATAACCGTGTCAGACACCAAGTCGGTGCGCTGCTATAATACCACAGCCCGCGCTGATATCGGTACTTACATTGAGTGCGTCCGGGTCGGTTCCGGCTGGACTGGAAGTAACACTGCTCATGCCAACTTTTCTATCGAAGACACGGACCTGCCATCAGTAGAAAAGGTTTCGGTGAACATTTATTCGACGGATAGAGCTCAGGAGGTGCCTGAGGAGGACCACCACTGTATAGCGGACCGCCTAAGCGATGGGAGCTGCGATTGGGACCGGATATTCTCTCCTGAGGAAGACGCAGAAACAAAACTGCTCTCCTCCAATATACAGTTTTTCGAATACACTCCCTCAAACCTCCACTCCTCAGACCCAACTGTGGTGTGCCAGATGAATTCTCACTTCCTATTTGCCGACTACACAATGCAGCTCACGCCCTCCGAAATTAACAATACCATGGTCCAACTCATTGTTCCCACCGACATCGCGCCTAGACGAGTATTCCTCCACCCAGACTGGGTCCTCGCTGCATGGTCCGTCCCTCATTCCGGCAGAGTGAGCGGCCGCCGTCTGGTGGCCGCCAACTTGGCAAGAAGTATCGTACAATTCGCCAATACCCCGCAACCAGAAGAATTCGACGACCTATACACATTTGTAGACGTTGCAAATGACGTCTGGGACCAGCACAGGGTCGTTTATAACCACGCCTTGTCTCTCGTCGACTATACCACGCTGGACTCCCTCGAGAACCCAGCAACCCCCGATGATCCAGTGCATCCATTGCTACTGGCATTCAAGAAATTCCGCGTTTGGGGGTATGGGAATGAATCTGGCACCCTTACCCTCGGGCTGGTGATATCTATATGTGGCTGCATTTGCGTTGCCTCCCGCACCCCCTTTGCCCTGATGTATTTCAATAGGCACAGGCGGCCGTCTGGTCTGGAGATTGTGCTTGCAGCCTTCAAATATGTGAATAACTTAGAAGGGTCGAGGAAAGAATTGGAGGAGGGGAGGGTTCACTTTAGGCGGGATAAGGATGCGGAGGGTTTAGGATTTGTTCCTGTGTGAAGTATTCCCTTGATTTTTTTTTTTCTTGAGGAGGGGTTTCAGCTTTTTTAATTATAACTATTTATTATCTGGTTTACCTCCTGTCTTTCTAAACTCCATTTAAAGTCCCCCCATCTCTCTCTCTTTTCCTCTTCTTTTTGGCCAATTCATATCTCAGACCTCTACTTCATTGAAAAAAATTGGTTCAAACAGGTTCCTTCAAGTTTTTCTACGAATCTAATTCAATTTTCTCTTAATTTTACTTCTTTTTGGTATGAAGTGATAAGCATGAGCAGGAAGGAGGGGAGTTAACTAAATAGTTAGTTAAATGTCTGTCTACTTCTTAATTAAATAATGAATGTAAAATGCCGATATGGATGATTGGTTCCTATTAATAACAATTTGGTATTATATGCTTAACTAGCTATATTATTATCGAAAAAAAAATGAGCTGGATGACTGGAATGTAAGGGAACCCTATTACAGATATGTAACGGAAAAGAGAAAAGATAAGAAAAAAAGGGGGTATCCAAAGGGGTAGGTATATAACTGAACCAACAACAGCACCAACAACATTACCACTTCAAAAACAATCCTCCTGACCGCTCTATCAACACAAAGGAAACACCAAAAAAAAAAAAAAAAAAAAAATCACCCAACCAAAATACTCGGCACCGCCGGCTGATGCTCCTTAATCCTAAACCCGCCCTCATCTTTATCCTCGCCCTTGCGCGGCCACAAAATATGCCTCAACACCACCGCCCGCACCATCATCGCCGTCACGTAAAGATACATCAACAACAGCAACACAGTCATCACGCAGCCGGCAATCTGTATCGAGGGGCTGCCGAATGCATCCCCGATGGCGAAGGTTGCTGTCACCAGTGCCGTGTTGGGGAATACGAAGGAGTACCAGGTCATGCTGAAGAGCATGCGGCCGCGTGTGATGGCGGGCCAGTGGGCGAGGACGGCGATGAGGAAGAAGAAGATGGCTAGGCTGGGTGGGTGGGTGGGGAGTTAGTTTAAGGTTGGTGGAGGGAAGAAAAGGGGTAGGGGAGCAAGTATAGATGAAGTAAACGGGACCAAACATACCCCCAAAGCCACAACGCGGCCCAATCCGCCACAACCCTCAGCACCATCCCGGCCAGCACGCCGTCGCCCATAAAGTCCCCCGGCAGCGCTCTCGCCGCGTTATCCGCCATACCCACGATGCCCGCCACGGTAAACGCGCTCGGCCCCACCGAGACAAACATGCCCGGCCGCAGGTTCTCCTTTGGCAGCTTCTGCGTCATCAGTCGGTAGATGAAGGCTGAGTAGACGGTTAGCGAGACGAGGAAGCCGACGCCTTGGATCGTCATGCCGCCGGCGAGGATGGTTAGGGCTTGCGGCTGCGGGAGGGTGCGGGAGAGCACGCTGGCGTGCGGGCCGATTATTAGCATGGGGTAGGCGGGGAAGATCCAGATGGGGGTCATTTGGGCGATGGTGAAGGTTTGGGTGGACCAGCTGTGTGTGGAGTTTGGGGTTAGTTTGGTTGGGTGGTAAGGGGGTAAAAGGGGCTATAGGGGATGGAGTGGGGAGATGTCGATGTCGATGTCGATGTATTGTACAGTCGATGTATATGCCGACGCAGACTCGATATGGTGCATGTACATACAGGATCAAATAAATGCCGGCGGAAAACATCACGGCCAGCGTAGCATTGAGCCAGAAGAGGATCCAGACCGCCGTGTCTAGCCATGGCCCTGCTGCCCCGGGGCCATACTGGGAGATATTGATGAGGATGGTGCCGAAGGAGACGATGGCCGCGGGCACAAAGAGAGACTCGGTCGGATGCAGGAATGACGCTCGGAATGTATATGGGAAATAGTAGAATCGCAACAGTATCAACGCCCAGATGCAGAGGTATAAAGAGATATTGATGAGCATTACTACGGTGCCGATTGTGTCGAGGCCGTGGAAGCGGTACGGGACTAGGAGGTCTCATTTTAGCCCATATATACGGCAATTATAACAAATAAAAGAACAGAATAGAAATGATAAACATACTCGAATACAAGACATTAGCCAACCCGCCCGTCGCCATGGTCAGCGTAAAAAACGCCCATGTAAAATGGCGTATCCGCTCTCTCCACGGCAGCTTCAACGGCCAACTCTCCGACGACCGCCCGGAATCCTCGAAGCCATTAGTCTTCATTTCATCCGTCAACGATCTGGCCCTGTCCGCCGTGCCATTGCGAACACCGTTCACATTGCTGCCATTAGCCGGTTGGGGCGGAGGGAGCCGCGTCCGCAACTTGTCCAGCAGCACGGGGGAGACGGGGGCAGACTGCGTTGACGAGGCCGGGGGTGTCTGGACAGGGAACGGGAAGCCGATATCTTGCTCGGCGTCTTCGATTGTGGGCGTCCGGTAGCCATCGTCGCCAGGACGGCGGAGGTGACGGGGGATTGCAGTGGGGGTTAACATCGAGGAGGGAATGGAATATTGAAAAGACAGATCAATATTCTTCTATGTTAGATCCAATCGCTCAATCATGGCGGCTATCAATCGTCCGAGGGATTGATATTGAATTCGATCTTCTTATACCCCGCCCATTCGTTCATCAATCAATGGCATTCCTCAGCTCAAATTCGAGTACGGAGGCCGAGAGAAAGGAAATATATCCAAGAGAGCGGAAGGAGGCCGCAGAAAGAGAAACGAACGACGGCAATGATATTCAAAGAGTAAGTAATAAATAGTTAGTTAACCAGCTTCATAAGATAAAAGACAGAGAGAGAGAGAGATGCCTTCTCCGCATCAACCTTGGCCTCTAACTGCTAACTAACTATCATCCAACGTCATCAACGGCAAGCAGGGAAAATTTTTATAAAAGATAAGCCGTCCATGGCGATCTTGACCAAACCGGATTTTTGAATTTTGGGCAGCTGTCAGTGGATGGGACGGGAAGATCGGGTGCGGGCCATGGAACAAAGAGGAGATGTATCCGAGTTTTCTGCGAGCGGGAACAGATCGGGGGAGGATGTATTGAATGCCATTTGAAGATAGATATGTAGTTAGGGCTGGGGAATTGTTCTTGATTAGTTACCCAGTTATAAAATCTGAAGTAAGGTTTTGTTAAGGCTGGAGAGACTACAAAAAAGGTTTATTGTTTACTTATTTACCCAAAGCACCAATGTATCTACAAGCAAGCTACCTCAAATAGTAAAAAATAATGACAATACATATGTACACCACCCTATACAAAAGCACAATAAACCCAACCACCCCTCCTCTATCATATGTATCCATTATTTACACATTCACCATTCGTAGCTGACTATATATTCGGCGACAGCAGATCATACTTCACACACTTCTCCACGCTCTCAATGCTTGCCTGCAGGAACGTCCGAGCCTCGAGGCCCATCCAGACCTTGAGCATCGACGTGTCGCCCTCGCGCACGGATTTGAGTAATGTGGTGCCGGAGCCGAGTTGGCGGAGGATGGGGAGTGCACTGTATATAGTCAGTTAGCATTAATAAATAGCATTGTATAGCAGAGGTAAAAAAAAAAGTAGCCAGTAAACCAAGAAAAAGCCAGAGAGAAAAGAACAAACCTCTTAAACAAATCCAACTGCGGATCCATACTCCTCCCGATCCCCTCAAGCAACAGTATAGAAATAACCACATTCACAAAATCCCCCTCGAGCCGCACATGGTGGCCACGCACCATATACAGCACCTCGCTCAACACATCGCCAATCTTCACGTTGCCCAGCGCAAACGTCCTTCCTTTAACCGCCAGCACAAGATGCTGCATCTTCAACGCGAAGATCTCCCCATCAATCACCGCCTCCGGCTGCCGGCATCGCTCCACCATCAGCTGGCCGGACTTGTACCCGTCAAACTCGGCCACGGCGCGGAATAGATCGAGGAAGTTGCGCCGGTTGACGCCGTTGAGCTCCGTTACAAGGCCCGTGTCGATGAAGATGAGCTGAGGCCGGTAGCCTTCCTTGTCAATCTCAGCGAGCGCGGCGTTCCACTTGTCCGTGTCGTTCTTGTAAGGGCGTAGTCGGTCGAGGACGGATTCAGTCACGTCGACCTGAGATTGTTCCTTTGCCGCCGATCCGGGCTGGTGTGTTTTCCACGAGAGATCGAGATGGCCCGGTTTGTAGAAGCGGACCATGATGTTGCCTGGGTGGAGGTCCGCGTGGACGAAATTGTCAATCAGGAGCATGTGTAGAAACGCATCCAGACCCTCCTGCGCAATCTCCTCATCAAACACCCCGCCCCCGCTCTCCAAGAAAGCAGAGAGCGGAATCCCCTGCGCGAACTCCTCAACCAGCACCTCCCTCGTCGTATACTCCGTGTACGGATACGGGAACCACGCCGTCGTCCTGTTCTTAAAATGGTCGCGGAATATCGACAAATTCGCCGCCTCAATCCGCAAATCCAACTGCAGCCGCATCATCATGCCAAACTGCTTCACCTCGTCGGGAAAAGAAAGCCACTCCATCGTCGGAATGGCATTCAGCATCCGCGCAAAGAACCCCATAATCCGTAGATCCCGGCGCACAAGCCTCTGCACGCCCGGATGCAGCACTTTGATAGCGACATACGACGACGGGACCCGCTGCGGCGTGCTCTTCACCAATGTATCCACATTCTTCCGGAGCTTTGCGCGTATGTTTTGCGGCTGGTCACCGGTGTCCAGCGCAGCAGGGAGGACGAGGTCCGGGCGGAGTTTCGCTTTGTAGACCTGCGCGATGGCCCCGACGCCGAGGGGGTTCTCGTCGAATTCTTCGAAGATATTTTCGAAGGGGATCCCGTTGAAGGCATTGCTTATTATCCGTTTGGTAGCGTGTAGTGAATGCGCGGGCGCGTTTGAGTGCAGCGAGGACATGACGGCGCAGAGCTCTGGGGGGAATATATCCGAGCGGGACGCTGCCCATTGACCGAGCTGCATACCATTAGCTCATTATCAATCACTCAAAAGAAGAAAAGAAAAAAGAAAAACATACCTTAATAAACGCCGCCCCGGCCCTCTCCATCCCCCTAACCAAAAACCCATACCACCACAACGTCCCCCACCGCTCATTATCCCTACTCCGATCCCTCCTCCCCACCCAAATCACCGGCACGGCCACCAGCACCGGCACAAAGATCGCCACGAGATGCAGGAATCGCATCGCCGTCGCCACGGGCTCGATCACATACTGGTCGATGAGGATGTAGACGGCGCGGCAGAAGCGGACGAGCCCGTGCACGTCGTCCGGGATGACGCGCTTGGCCTCCTCGCGCGACGCGGTGAGCATTTCGCTTTCTGCTGTTGTGTCCGGGGGGGAGGAGGGGCTGGAGCCGTTGGAGGCGAGGTCGAGGAATGCGGCGGGCGTGAGCGCGGCGAGGAGGAGGGTTGGGCGGAGGGTGCGGCGGGGGCGGTTGGGTTTCCATTGCGGTCGCCATTGGCTGCCGCGCTGGGCGCGGGGGAATTGGCGGGTAAAGCGTGTATAGGAGAAGGGTCGAGAGGGCGTGGAGATGAAGTGGGCGGAGGGGGTAGTGCTGGCTGGCGTTCTAAAGAGCCATGGTGTCGCGGGATGGGAGCAGAAACGGCCTGCGGAGAGGGCCGTTCTCATGATAGTGCTATCGCGGCGAGGAGCGCCGCAGGCTGGGCATTAGTTCGTTCGTCTGGAGGATGCGGAGGGGTCTGGTCTGCTGGGTGTTTGTCCTGGGCGGGGGGTTCACTGGCTGGACTGGGGCATGGTTGCGGGTTGTGGCGGGCATGAAGCCAGACGAGGTTGGAGGAAGTTGGTGATGATGCACGTCATCGCTGACCTCGGCCTGGTTTCAACGCCAAGCCCCCCCTGAGGATAATTATGGTTAAAGGGATGATTTCAAAATTCAACTGAAAAGTCTTTTGGCATCAAGTTCGTCTATAGTAATGTACAGGCTACGCCCCCGTTATATATAACATTATAATAAAGGCATAAACGCCCGGCAACAGCCAAGTCTATCTTACATGTAACTCCCATATGGATATCCATCCGCACAAAATGACCAAAAACCACCCAATAAACACGACAATCAAAGGAAAAACGGAAACTCCGACCCAAATGGCTCTATTTGTGGTATTCGTACAGAACAAAGGCAGGAAACTCTATCGTCGGCAGAGCAGATGTCGGCGGAAATGGTAAACCATCTAGACGCTCCAACGAGAAAAAAAATTGTATCTCAGCGTTTCAATGAACAGCAGGCAAGGAAGAACGAAAGTCGACTCGAACCAAGGCGGTGGAAAGTATCCGAGAATAGGACAGCGAGCAGGTCCGTCGGCGAGGTAATAGTACAATATCCGCCCCATACATTGGCTAAATGACAAGGCAGAAAAGGGTGCTCGAGTTGCCTGATCTAACTTTGAGGAAGTAGGGCTAGTGTTCTATCAAGGTTGAACAAGAATACATCACGGAGGGGATCGTCGGTGAAAAGGTGTTTGTTGGGTGTCCCCTGTTCCGGAGGATTTTCCCTGGCCATAGCGATGTCTTGGAATGCTAACCCCATGAACTGTGGAGGAGATAACACTGTTAGCTCTCTGATTCAGTGCATTACGCAGGCGCAGGACAGGCAAAATAAACAGAAACTCACCCGATCTAGAGCCTTTTTGTATTCAACAACAATCCTCTGGTTGATTTCCCGGCTCTCTGGAGTAGAGTTAGGAACTCGGACCCTGAGCTGCAGCCAATCATTCACATGCAGAATGTCGCCTTGAGCTCGGACTTTGGCTCCAAAAAGGCAGGCCACAAGTGGCGATATAAACGAGCTAGTGGCCAAGAGCAAGTCCTGGAAGCTATTCTGGCGCAGCTCGGAAAAGACCATAAGCTTTGCCTTCCCGGCACTGCTCGAGAAATTGACGCTCCAGGGCGAAACACGAAGGCTGCGTCTGCCCGTTGTAAACCAGCCGTTGGGGGACCCTTTCGGGGACCCTTTACCACGGACAACAATGTTGGACTGCATCCCACTAAGCAAAACGGCCGTGACGAGCTCCTGATTTGTTGAATGAGTATTCAGTTCGCGACCTCCCAGAATTGTGGGGTGAGAACCAAGGTCTTGAATAATACGGGAGACGGTTAGCATCCCAACTAGCTGTCGGGTAAGGAGGAAAATGCGCATGAATGCCCGAAAGCTGATCTGATTCTGTCCACAGAATTCTCGAGCAGCGTTTTCCCCTAGTCGGTCAAGAACATCACGTACAGCAAGGAAAGCATTAACAATAACCATGTGATCACTGTTGCTCCCGCCGGCGAACTGTTTCAGAATGCCCTTGACTTTATCCTTTTGAGCGGAGGTTGAAAAATAGAATAAGTCAGCTACACCGGGGCAGCACGCATTGATAAGGACGGGTTCTAGACAACGGAACAATACTCCCAGAATTACCATCTTTCCAAGAGGTGGATCCAAGGGCAAGGTTGCAAGAAGCCGGCCCAAAGAGGTGAGGTTTTGGTCTGTATCGAGTGCTCCGATCGCCTGGAGATTTTCAATTGCAGCAGTCACATGGGATACCGGGGGGGGCTCAATTGCCTGAGCAAGAAAGTCATGGATGCTGTCAACATTCATTAGTTTTGCCCTGATGCAAACCCCCCCAAGATCTGATCGAAGTAACTCAGGGACAGGCCCGCTTCGCAGAGACTGGCGCCTAGTTTCGGTGAATAATGCAAAATAGTTGCCGTTCCGGACACGACCCGCGCGGCCAGCTCGCTGGCCGATGTTTGATCTGCTAGCCCAGCAAGTGGCGAGCTTTCGGATCCGTGTATCCGGGAAGTATATCATTTCGTTAGTCTTGCCAGTGTCCACCACGTACTGCACATCTGGCAAAGTAATGGACGTCTCGGCAATATCTGTCGAGAGTATAATTTTGCGGCATCCCTTGGGTACGGGTTCAAAAACAGTTTGCTGTCCCTCAGGTAGAGTGGAATGGAGTTTGATGATCTTGAACTTCTCCTCGTCCGTAAAGTCAAAATCTAACGGCATCGTTTCCCGCAGAGTCTTGTCGACATCCTTGATGCTACCCCAGCCAGGCAAAAATACTAATATTGCGCCTTCTTCCGTAGTGTTGACAATGTGTGCGATTGTGAACGCCGCTAATTCTGTAGGGACGGCAGGTTTTTCCTCGGCAAGGGCCTCCACGCGGGCTCTGGGGGATTCCACCTCCGACTTCTTTCGGCGAACAGTTTTCTTGATAGATGGGTCGGCCAAGTATAGGATGCGCTCATCCTCAAGGTACTCGGTCGTATTGTTTCCGGTCAAAAAAGGCCCTAGCTCATCTAGCGTGTATTTTTCTCGGAACGTTTGTATAATGTTTTCAAGAAAGTGCTCCGCAACTGGATACGCGCGACCGGGGATGTCTAATGTGGGACATGGCATGGACTGTCTGTGGAAAGTTCGGACTTTAAAATATCGCGAGAAAATTTCTTTGTCGATAGTAGCGCTGAGGAGCACGACGCGTGGAACAGGCAGACGTCGCTTCAATCGGCTTTCCATAGCCCGCCTCAGGACAACTAGCAAGAAGTCAATTGAAATATCCCGTTCGTGGACCTCATCGATGAACAGATGAGAAACGGTCCCCAGCACTTCATCCGGGGCATGCTGGAGCTGGTTTAACAGTACTTGCGTTGTGCAATACGTAATACCACCGGTCAGGTCAGGAGCCAGGCAGTCATTACCAATATGATAACCCACCGTTTGACCAAGGCGTTCATTTCGTTCCATCGCAACTCGCCTTGCGAGGGAGGTCGCTGCTATCCGGCGAGGTTGGGTGACTATGATGTTGCAATATGCACCGGTGCCGTTATCGACAGCGTTTTCGAACACTATTTGCGGTATCTGGGTGGATTTGCCACTGCCAGTGGCACTCCGAATGATACTGTATGGCTGTGATGAGATCGTATTTAAAATCTTCCGTCGATGCTGGAAGGCAGGCAGCTTCCTGGCGTTTTCTCGTATTAGCGCGACCAATGGGTCAGTCCGCAGCAGACGCAGGGCTTGCTTATGCCTTCTTGAACGATAAATTCCGTCGCGGAGCGCCCCCTTTGCAAAACGGCCTCGATTTCGATACTCATAAACAGGGTCTAGGTCGGGGCGAGGATCTGTCCGTACATCAGGGAGACCTAGACGCCTGGCGTCCTGAAGCGCGTCGCGCATAGTATCGAGGGCGTCTTCATTTAGGTTAAAGGGGACTGGGTTTAGAAAAGAGACGTATTCTCCTTTCTTTTCCATATAGTCGAGAAACTTTTTCCATATGTCGGGAAATTGTTGACGAAGGGCCACCGCTGTAGCGATTTCCAGTGTTGGCTTCCAGGCATTATGGCACCGAATTATAGGTGAACAAAGAGTTTTGCCAGCCAAAGTCGGTTTAACTCTTCTCACTACCCATCCGTCAACAAGGCCCTCCCGGCGCCGCACCCTCTTTTTGGATATTATTCCAATTTTTTCCTCCACCTTCCTTTCCCTACAGAACGTTAAGAATTTAGTCGCGTTGTGAGGATTAAGGAAATAAGCACGGCGAGGAACTGGATTGGATTGCTCGTATTCAAGGATATTTTTCTTGAACCTCATGGCAGCGTCCCTACACGCTAACAGCAATGTTGGTCCAACTCCCTCAACATGTATTCCCAGTTCATTAAGTGAGATCATGAAAGCCACGCGTGCATTGGGGTCAGGACAGTCGTCGTGCAGTGCATAGTCGGTGAAGGGTACAAGGTTGTATTCGGTCGCAAACTGGTATACATCGAGCATTCCAGACGGGAGTTGCCAGGTGGGATCTGTGCTTTCATCGACCAGTCCGGACGAGGGTTCCGAAGTGGGCTCTGTGCTTTCATCGACCAGTTCGGACGAGGGTTCCGAAGTGGGCTTTGCGTTTTCATCGGGAATCTGGGAGACAAGCTCGTCGGTACCCTCCTCCGGCGCAGTGGTCTCAGGCACAGCCTCTGTGGAATATCCCCTCACACATCGGGCTCGCAGGCTATCCTCATTCTTCCTTGGACAGCGCAATCCATCGGTATCGCCAATGAACGCCGGCCGTCGACGCAGAGCATCAATGGAGAGCAGGGACACATTGCTCCTTCGTGGAGAACGGAAAGACAAGAGACGGCGTCCAGAGATATGCGCGAATCTCGTGGAAGAAAGATATAATCGACTCTGAGGGACGGGGTGGGAGACAATGGGCTAGTATATGAGAGGGGCGGTTAAGATAGTTCCTATATATCGTCGCAAGGGAATGGAATGCTCACCCCGAGCCTGTGGGTTGTCCGACTGCTCATTGTGCCCGGAATGGGGTATAGCTCCGGAGAGTTTGACGAAGCTGCAGGCTCATTCCGGGCCGCAGACAACAAGAAGCCGCACCTGTGTTGGGAGAGCTGTCGATAGTCGACAAGGGGCGGACTTGAATTCATTTTTTTGATGTCTGGAGAACCTTGGCTTGTTACATAAGCCGAGTGTGTGGTCTGATTGGCTGGTTTCTCTCGTCTATCACGTGACGCCTGGCTACATCATCGCCCGCAAAAAAAAAGTTGGACAAAAACCGCGAATTCGAATGCGAGTCTGATCTCGATATCTCCACGTCACAATTTCTACCTCCCCGCGATATTCAAGCCCGGCTCTCTAGGGTAAATATCCTCACCTACTTGTATAACGCCACACCGCTCGCAGAATCCGATATGGGCTGGTTCTGGGCTTCTCCGTCTTCCGCCGCGGCCTCCGCACCGCAGACCCAAGCGCCATCGTCTGACGGCTCGCATCCGGTGTGTATCATCCACGCAATCCGAGTCCCATATACGAAAAACTAACGCTCTGCAGGCTGCATGCCCCCAGGCTGGATGCCCCGTCCGCGCCCAACCACCACCGTCCACGTCCACATCCACCTCCTGCCCCGTCCGCTCGAAAGACTCCCCCTTCTACTCCTCCCCTTCGACACCCCCTCCCCCCCCATCACAACCCGCCCAATCCGAATCCACCCTCTCCAAACTAAACCCGCTCAACTACATGCCCGCCTACCTCTCGCAATCCCGCGCCCCCAACCAAACCGTCGACCTCCCCGTGGAGCGCGAAACCTCCTCAATCCCGCGCGGCGACAGCACGGGCAGTAAATGGGAATACCCGTCCCCGCAACAGATGTACAACGCCATGCTGCGCAAGGGATACACGGACACCCCCGCCGACGCCGTCGAGGCGATGGTTGCCGTTCACAACTTTCTAAACGAGGGCGCGTGGGAGGAGATTGTCCGGTGGGAGCGGGTGTTTGCGGGCGGGCTGGGCAAGGGGTGGGAGCGGTGCAAGCGGGGCGAGGAGAATCTTGCCAGAGAGGTGGAGAGGGAGGAGGTGCTGGAGGCCATGCGCCAGGCGAGGGGAAAGCAGGCGACAGAGGACGGGTTTGAGCAGCCCAAGTTGCTCCGGTTCATGGGCCGGCCGCAGGATAGGACGCCCAAGGCTTCCATCTTGCAGGCGCTGGGCTGGGTGTATCCGTCGAAATTCGGGTGAGTTTGCTGTCAGGGTTTCTTGTTTAATTTCCATCATTGTACTCACATGATATCCCCCGCAGGACCGCGCCCCCCTTTGACCGCCACGACTGGTATGTGCAGCGGCAGACGCCGTCCGGGCCCAAGGAAGTGCGGTATGTGATTGATTATTACTCCGGCCCGCCAGAGGCGACGGGGGAGCCTGTGTTCTATCTCGATATCCGGCCGGCGGTGGATTCGCCGACAGCGGCGGTTGAGCGGATGATGAGATGGGGCGGGGATGTGTGGTGGAGGGCGAGCGGGGGGGCGTCGAGGGAACACAAAAGCGGTTAAGAGGCTGTTATTTTTGGATATGGATGGGTTTTGGAACAGGGTTGTATGATATGATTAGTTTGTTGATGTCATGTATTTTGTTAATGGATGGGATTTGACTGTACAGAGACTGGCTAGGATGGGCAGGGAGTTTTGTTGGGCTATTTGTTTGATCTACTTTTGTTTCCAGCATGGATGAATATTCAAGCCATACTCAGCTCATTAATTAAATTATCAATTGGACATGTTTGTTCATGGATCTGTCTGCTCAATAAAATCACAAAATCATGTGATCCAACCTTGGAAGTCATGCCAGCTTCATCATAAAATAACCTGCATATTTAGATATTTAAAACATCCATCTTCCTCATTCTTTATCTTCCCTTCTATCTCCACATTGCTTCATCCAACCCTGGAGTCCAACTACATTCTGATCATCCAGCCAAGATATTCCCCGTATTCCCAGCTCACCTGATGGAATGAACGCTGCTTGTGACTGTCCAAGTTGATCAAATCTGAACCAAGTCTAAGATATTATAAAGTGTGACTTTTTATGTCTTTTTTTATACAACGGCAACTTGGGCTCAAGAATGCTTAGTATCTTCATACTTTCCATACATGAAGTACTAGTAGTAAATACACACTTTCTGGTTCTTCCTGGTGTTCCCCAGATCTTGTCCAACCCACCAGACTGTGGAGTCTGGAATATGGGATTCTTTGACTTGACTTTGCTTTTGTCTGTGTGTGTCACATGGACATACACCCGTATAGTTATATATCGTCCTGTCTTGAGACCAGCGGGATATTCCACAAGTCATATGTTCTGTGTGTTTGTCCCACAGTCTGGGAGTTCGCTGGCTGCTGCCTTCCACATATATAGTTTATATAGAACTATACACAGCCAGCCTGCATTCACACCTATACCATGACAACCAACTCCTTTATATCCCTTCCAGCCCACAGTGATAAAGTGATTGATAAATGTCCCCCCACCACACCCCCTCCGTCACCTACATCCCCCCGCAGCCCACCCCTCTCACCTCCCTCACCTCCACCCCGCGCGCCCGCGACAGCCCGCTCGCCCTCGCCTGGCGCGACATCCGCACCCTCTTCTCCGTCCTCTACCTGCTGCCAAAACTCTGCCAGCCCTCCGCCTCGTCGAACCCCTCCGACGAGCTCTCGCCCACCGGCCCAAATGCCTGCCATCTGGCGCTGCTGGTGTGCGTGACGGCGCTGCAGAGCGTGTTGTTTCCGGCGGCCGTGGTGGTGGGCGTGGTGGTGCCTGGGTTTGTGAGCGGGCTGGTGTGGGCGGGCCTGCTGGGGGTTGTGTGGGTGCTTTGCTGGCCGGTGCAGGGCGGGATGGTGGTTGAGAGTCGGGTTGGCGTTGCGATAGACGAGCATAGGCATAGGGGGGAGCGGTGGGTGTTTGTTAATGGGATGATGGTTGGGTATATCCTCTCCCCTTTTCCATCCAGCACATTATATATATATATATATATATTGACACTTCTAGCCACCGCGGCCTCCTCAACAACTGCGACCGCCTCTCGCTCACCTTCCGCCGCCCCATCACCGGCATCCACAACCCAACCTACGGCCTCCTCTGGGACCTCCTCGAATGCATCTTCCAGCGCGCCTTCGCCTACAACACCTACGCCACCCGCTACACATACGACCACCTCAAAACACTCCTCGCAGACCCCGCCGTGCACAAGGTCGTGCTCCTCGCCCACTCCCAGGGCGGCATCATCGTCTCCATGGCCCTCGACATGCTCTTCACCGACCTGCCCCCCGCAAACATTGCAAAGCTGGAAGTCTACACCTTCGGCTCGGCCGCTGCACATTTTAACAACCCGCTGCGCGCCATCATCCCGTCTCCATCTCCGTCTCGAGCCTGCACTGTTCTTCCCCCCGCCAGAGTTATCCGCCACATAGAACACTACGTGAATAACGAGGACATCGTGCCCCGCTGGGGCGTGCTGTGGAATATCCGCGACGTCCACACGAGGTATAGTGGGAAGGTGTTTATCCGGAATCACGCCACGGGGCATATGTTTAATCAGCATTATTTGGCGAACATCTTTCCCCTGCGAACAGACGACCAGGGAACGCCGGGTGAGGGGCTGGGTGGTGGAGAAGATGGGGCGGATGATGGGCGAAGGCCCGGGCTGGAAGCCGGGTTTCTTGACCGGGTGGTTATGGTTGATGAGCGGACGTGTCGGGAGAGGGAGGTTTATGCGATGGAGATGTTTGGGCTTGCGAGTGGTAATAGACAGGGGCACGCGGATGTGGTTGGGTCTGAGGAAGAGGACGGGGGCGGGGATGAGTCTCTAGCTCCCTCGCGAGATCTACCCAACGACAACGATAATCTCGTCCCGAAACTACGCGTCGTAAGTAATGGAAACGGAACTGCGAATACAAACGCCAACGCCAACGCAACCGCCAATGGCGCTGTGATCAATACCAATGTCAATCCCGCAGACGACCAACAACAGTCACACCCGCAGCCACACCCACAGCTAGACGTAGACACTGACGACAGCGCGGGTATGAGTCCCGGCGATCATCATCACCATCATCAACTCATTGACGATGGCGATGGCGATGGCGATGGCGATAGTGCTGGTACTGGCAAGACTGTGCGCGAACTTAGTCGGTTATGGAGGTATTTGGGCGGGGGGGTGCCGGGGGGTGAATATGAATGGGGGTAGGAACTAACAAAAAAAAGGGGGTGGTGGGTACTGGTATTGGTACGGGGAGTTAACTCGTCTAGTAGGAGCTTTGGTAGGGAAGGATAGGTAGGTAGGTAGATGTTTTGTGTAATTTGGTGATGGATGAATCAGTGGTCAATGATGGATAGGGGTAGGAAGTATGTATCATGAGTGGAATTTGTTTCTCTGGGTTTGCTGCTTCTCCTTTCCCTCCCCCTTTTTTAGTTTAGTCTCTTAGGCAAGAGAAAAGGAAGGAGAAGAAAGATTCAGAACTAATTACTTACATCCATTCTGTATAGATAGATAGATAGACAGACTGTTAGATAGATAGATTAATTAATAAATTATAGAAGAAAGCTATATATATAGATCTCTAGCTATATAAGTAACTATCTTACCTAAGGATAGAGACAGAAAAAAAAAAAAAGGAGGAGAAGAGGGTGAAAAAGGGGGTAAAACTAACCAACCAACTATCCCATCTATATCCAGTTCATACTCTACTAAATGGATAAATAACTATCTCCTTGTCCATTTTTTCTTCACTAATTAGCATGGTATGGTTAGTGATATGGAAAAAAGTATTAGTATACTATTTAAACTAATAGAATTATATATAAAATTATATGATAGATTATTAGCTAGTATGACCCACTGATTCACATTTCTTGCTGAGTAACTATAAAACATGCTATAGGACTACACTACTAGACTATACTAAAGGCCTTATAAGAAATTCATTTTTGATCTAAACATCCACATTCAATGCAACATACAAGGTTAATATATAAAGAAAATCATAGATTCCAACAGTATTTCCTCATTCTAATTAAAAGGAATGTAGCTACTAGCTACTAACAATTTAGTAACAAATTAATTATCTAGATAAGTAAAAAATAGATACAAAATAAAAGTAAAGAGTATTCTAGATCATCTATAAGATTCATCTTGTAGAAGATTTCACCCCTTTCTATTAAACTATATATAAGTCAGTAATTTATTTACTATCTAATATTAATCCTGAAGATCTATACACTCTATTTACACTGTTTTTCCCAGAGAAATGCTTTAAAATCATTAGTGATTCTACAAATATTTATGTAAAACTAAAGAGAGATGATAGAGATACTGATAATAAAGCTTCAGAGCTTTTAGAAGTAGAATCTAATAATAAGGAACTTTCAGTATTAAATAATAATTAAATTATTATATTTATAGGAGAAAATGAACATTCAAAGCTATTTATTTACCTCTAATAATAAAAGAAGACCTGCCCAGTTAAGATCAAACTATTTATTAGGATGCTTATCTATATGAGAACTCATAAAACCAGTTAGACTAATCTATACTAATAGAATGACTTGAAGAAAGGCCCCATTCATTCTATATAATTCTATATGATATATATATAATTTGAATAATTTAAATAGTATATTTATATATTTAATCTTTATAAAGCTCAGCAACCTGAAGCTCATCAGTATAATAACTAGTAATATAAAGTAGAGCTACTTACCACTAAATTCTCTATAATATATTAAAAATACTATATACTAAGTTCTCAGATGTCAATTAATAAGATAATGATTAAATGTTTTAGGCAGAGTTAACATACATATAAGATGCCTAATAAATTGATTCTCTAGGAATATAAGATATTTACTCTAATAGAATACAACTATATCTATTTATTCTCCTAATTTAATTATTATCAGAATATAATACTTATATTTTAATTTCCTTTGCTTATAAAAATAGTATTTATAGTGCTACATCTAATTAACTCTTTTTCTTAACTAACTCCACCTGATCAGGCTAAATCTCAGCTAGAGCTAAAGAATAATTTATCCAGTATCATTTAATTAATCAGCAATGAGATAGAGTCAGAATAATATTTATCTCCTACTAAAACTCTAATTAATTTAATATTATTAGTACTCACTATGTTTGCTGCTACATTTACTATATCTCCTACTATATCTTTTACAATATCTGATTTCACCATAATAAAAATACCAATCAAATTTTTAATAGCTTTATATATAATTTATATGGATAATTACTTTACATCTATTCCTCTCTTTCAAGAACTATAAAAAATAAGATTTAATACCTATAGAATTACTCATTCAGAGCAAGCTCTATCTATTCTTATAGAGCTTTATAATCATATTAAAGATATTAATTAGGGTTCTTTATTTACTCTCAGGCAAGAAGATATTCTTTATCTTATCTAATAAAATAATAATATAGTTCTTACACTGTTTATAGTTCATCAATTAGATAGTTATATTCTTTAAATTTAGAAATGCCTAGTAAAGACATCTACTAATATAAAAATAATTAAATAAGTATTTAATGTAGATTTATAGAGAGAGTTAAAGATTTCAGTCTTTATAAATGATTATAATCACTATATGAATAAGGTAGACCTTCACCTAGTAAATCAATACTGAGTAATATATATTATGTATTATATTATTTATTAGAACTAGCTGCTCATTTTCTACTAGTTAATTAATACTATAATCATTAATACCTATTAAATCTACTATTTATATAGAAAGCAGAGAGATAAATCACTTCTAAATCAATTAGCATTCTATAAGAAGCTGTATTAGTAGTTATTTAACTTTCTATTAGAGATTCATAATAACCTCTTACCTTAATAATTAAACTCTGAATTCTGATATCAACTACTAATAGATTTTCCTACTAAAATAATCAAGCTGCACCTAGTATCAGTATAAAAAGAAGATAGGTTAGATGGAAAATCAGTAGGTTCTATAAATATATTATAATTATTCTATATGTAAAAACATCTCTTTATATTTGAAAATATAATATTAGGATGAATTCTACTAGATCTACTATAGCATTATAGGCACTGAGAGTGCCCAGGCACTAATTTCAAATTAAAGTTCTATATAATATACTAATATAAATTAATACCTAAAAATACACAGTTTACCCAGTAGATTCTCATATAATATATGCTAATGAAACTGTGCTAATTAGTGAAGAAAAAATAGATGAGAGGATAATAAGAAAAAAACTGCTATAAATAGATAATAAAAAATGATATATAATATAATTAATAAAAAAATAGATAAATGACTATTCAAAACTACCTGAAAATATAATAATAAGTAAATAACTCCATTTCATCCCCATCCCATCCCATGTTATATCCTCCCTAATTCTATTTATTTCTTTCTTTATTTAAATATCCAGCCAATTCCAATGCCAGGGTGTTTTTTTCTCTTCTTGATGATGATAATGATAATGATCCTCAATGGTAAAAAGAAACATACATAAAACTCCATGGACATACATGTACATACATCCTCCAAAAACAAACCAAATAAAAAAACTCCAAAAATCGAACAGAACTAAACCTTTCAGAAATCACACATACATGGATAAATAGAGTAGGTAGATAGATAATCCAGAATAAACAAACTCTATCTCCCCCCTGCCCTGGAGATGAGATGAGACATGCAGCCTAGTACCCAACACCCAGCACCAAGCACCAGTACAATGCAATGCAATGCAATATACAATACAAACCCAAACCAAACCAAACCAAACCAAACCAAACCAAACACCAAATCCCCCCCCCCCCCAATACCAACACCAACACCCAAAAAAAAAAAAAAAAAAACCACTCAAACCTCCACAACAACCGGCCCCTCCCCCACCTCCTCCCAAACCCCCCTAAAACACCCCCCATCCAACCCCCTCACATACAAACACCCCCCCAACACCCCCTCCACCTCCTCCCAACTCGCCCCCTCCCACCCCCTAATCCCCGCAACCTCCCCCAGCCGCTCCACAAACCACGCCCTCGTCGGCTGTCCGCGCGCGCCGCGTGCGCCGAGGAAGCAGGCCCAGGCTATTAGGTCGAGGTGCGTGGGGGGGAGGTGGGGGAGGGTGGATGGGGGGAGTTTTTGTATGGCGCTGGTTAGGTGGTGGACGAGGGCGCGGCCGAGGCCGGAGGAGGGGGGGGAGACGACGAAGCTGAAGCTTAGGTGGAAGATTGCGGCGATGCGGGCGATGGATTCGAGGGGGGGGAGAGGGGGGGGGAGGGGTTGGGTTGTGGTTGTGGTGGGGGTTGGAAGGCGGTAGGGGTAGTCGAGGAGTTCGTGTTCGACTTCGTGGGATTTGAAGACGAAGATTTCGTGGTCGGTCGGAGTGAAGTTTGCGGGGGAGGTGGTGCTGGCGTATTCGAAGAAGAGGATTTCGCGCAGGCTGGAGAGGGCTTTGCGGAGCGGGGCGGAGAGGGAGGGGTTGGTGATGAGGGGGATGCCGGTGGCGAGGAGCGGGGAGCCGGGTGGTGGGGTGATCTTTGCGGAGAGCTCGGCGGGGATGGGTTGGGGCTCCCATGTTAGGGGGAAGTAGGGGCGGGACATCATCCCGCAGGCTGTTGTTATGTCGCAGCTGGTGATTGTTAGGTATAGATAGACTGGGGCATTGCTTCTTGGGATGGGATACCCACGTTAATACGTTATTGAGAATCCGGGCGCCTTCGCCTTGGAATGACGGGCTGGTGATTCCGCCTCGCGCGGCAATCATCTTCCGTAGCCCTTGAACATGGACCCGGGCTTCGTCGAAATCGCCAATAGCCAGCTTTCCAAAAGTGATTAGCGGGATTCAAAAGTTATTCGTGCCAGAACTAAGAAAAAGTGACGTACAGCGCCCGATATCAGACTGACGACAATATCAAACGCAGAATCCGCCAACGACAACTCCGGATCCTGCATCTTCCTGTTCATCTCCGCGATGCACCTGGCCTTCATGAGATAATAACCCGGCTCGACAATGCGACCATGTTCCCCAACGACCTCATTCCCCTGCGTGATGGCACGGTGGGCGGCGCTGAGACTCATATACCCGAAGAACGGGCCGGGCTCTGAAATCGTAGAGTTGATGATAGCCGTCATGCGAGTTTTGCTTTCCAGCGGCTGTTTAAATTCCGAGGGAAACGTCATTGGTATTAGGACCTCGGAGACTGTTCCGTCAGCTTTGCGGTCGAATAGATATATAGGGCGATTAGGAATCCTTACAGTATTTTATCAGCCCATTTATTATCCCACTAGTATCGGCATCAGCCCCCGGCAGGGTCATGAACGGGTCATATTCCAAGCTCGGGGTCCCGTTGCGCAGCGGACTAGGCGGGGAGACGGAGTACCGCTCGTCGGCATAGCTGGTCATGGACGACGACTTGGACCTGGGCAGCAGCGACAATTCCGACGACGAGGCCACGCTCTCGCTGGGGCTTTTAACCAGCAGGCCATTCTTCGACTCGGCTGCCGGTTCGTTCTTCACCTTGACGGTCTGGGCGTCCTTTTTGTCCGGCTTGGACCGCTTCCTGTCGTGCTTGGAGGTGCGCTTGAGGCCGGCGAGCCGTTCGCGGCGGCGCACGTCGCGCATGACGTGGGAGCGGATGGCCTTGCGGGCGGAGGCGTCCTTGATGCGTTTGGAGGCGAGGTCGTCATCGTGGTCGATGAAGGTGAAGGATTGGAGGTTGGAGAGCATGGGGGGTCTTGGGCGTGGTTTCGGGTCTGTTGGGGAGACAGGACGGGACAGACGGGGTTAGCAATAATCGCCACGGGGGAGAGAAGCGAGCGACGCACCTTGGGCAATATTGTTATTCCTTGCAGTGGCCAGGGGCTGCGGCGGCGGGGGGACAGGCAGGGCATCCCAGGGGGGATTCTCGTTCATGGCGGAGGGCGGAGGGCGGCGGGCGGCGGGCATGTCCAGGCGGGCATCACTGTGCGGGCGAGCAGCGGCCCAGCGGCCAGCAGGGGAGGCAGCTAGCAGGGAATATGGAATATAGGATATAGGGTATTGGGTCTGGGATGGCGGAGGCGTGGAGTGGAGGAGATCAGAGGAAGTAGATAGTAGATAGCTAACAAGAGAGAACAAGACGGAGATGGGCTGCTAAATATGCTGAACTCAGACAAAGAAAGCCGGTCCATGGATTGGCTGCTCCTTTTCGCCCTGCAGAGACGCTATTTTAATCCTCGTATTAATTAGTTAATTAATTATATCTTATGATTTTCAGGCACTCTTTATTCTGTTTCATGGCTGCTCTACATCGATTCCATGCTCTCCCGGTTCTCGCTTGGTTGTTCTCCTGTTCGCCACTTGGTTACGATATAGCTTCCAGGGCGGCGGTGACTATTCCTCGTCTTCTCTTATGTACATAGATTCATACTTACGGCCTGCATATGGATACTATGCACTTCGATGTAGGCTGTTGATTGACTGTTTGTTTGTCCGTAGTCGCGCAGCTGCGGTGCCATTATGTACCTTAGCATGTACTTTATACCTTCGTATACCTGCCTACTACTGTTTCTTTGTCTCTTTATGTACATACTCGCTGCATCTACAGAATGCATACTGCATAATGCATACGCTGTATATGTGTGTACTGTATGGTATCATGTCTTGTGTCATTTCTGTCTGTCTATGGAATATGTAGGCTGCATGGAGGGGTTGTCGCAGTGGTCTGGAATACATGTGGTGTGCTGAGCGAGTCGAGAATGAACGGGAGAAAAAAGAAAGAAAAGGGGGAATAGAAAGAGAACAGGCTGGGAAAAACAAACATTACAAGTCTTCCGGTCAAATACAAGTATCGAAACATGTTCATATCGGCGGATCCTCCACTCGGATAAAGGTGTGGTGAATAGCCATCCCGCATATACCGATCGATAACAGAACCATCCCCTACCCACTCCCGTCATTAAACAACCTCACCAAAATCGCATAGCTAAGCACCACCACCAGCCCAACCAACGTCTTATGCCGTCGGATCCAGCTCTGCCCAACCTCCCGCGCCGCATGTCCCCCCTCCACCACCGCCCCCAACCCCACCCCGCTCCCCGTATGTCGTCTCCGCAGCGCGTTGGCCTCAGGCAAACACCCCGACGCCGACCCCGACGGTGCCACCGCGCTGGGGTCCGGCATAATCTGGCCCGTCGCAGGATCGACCCGGTTATCCGTCATCCACTTCCAATTCTCCGCGTCCAGATCCGGCCACTCGGTGCGGAACTTCAACCCGCCATCGCCGGCCTTGATATTGCCAATCCCCTTCGCCGACGGCGTCACGCCGGGCACAGATTTCGAATACGACCCGCCACCCGTCGAGTTCCACCATCTCGAGCGCGCCGCGAGGACCTTGCGCTCGGCCTCGGAGGCGCTCATGCTGCCCGTCGTCATCTCCTCGCTCGTCATGAACGACATCAGCCCGATCAGGATCGTCGACACTTCCCACGCCGGGTTGAACGATTTCGGGTGGAAGTCGCTGATGCTGAGGCACAGCCGCGTCGACGGCTGGAAGCGCCCGCTGGGCGTGTGCATGCGGATGGCCGGGGGGGCGAACGGGTATTCCGGGGGGAAGATTAGGGTGCCCCAGTATTGGCCGTTCTCATAGGGGGTTTTGGGCGGGCCGGTGAGGATGTAGTGCCATCTATGTATGTCGGGTATTAGTATGGGTTGGTGCATGGATGGGGGGGTAGCGTACTCTAGAATACTCGTCTCGGAAGGGTGTGCGATGATGTAGGGCGGGGGGTTCTTCTGGATGTTCTGGTATTCGCGCACAAGCTGGCGGGCAGGCGGAGTTAGCAGCCATGTCGTGAGATACCTAGGGTGCAGCACTCACGCGCTTGTTGGCGGCTCTGGTGGCCATATCACCGTCGCAAGAGGCAGCCAAGGGAGAGGTCAATACAAGAGAGTACACAGGCTAAGTGTTGTATATCTGCTGGCGTAGAACAGCCGAGAACAGTCGAGTTGGGGATGGAGAGGCAAGACAGACAAAGTCGGAGTCTGATCGAGGCCAAAAGTGAAGCAGCGTCATGTCTTGGCAGAACTCTCCGATCAGTCACGTGCCGCGGGTTTCCACGACATTTCCCGCATAACATTTCTTCGTTCTCCGCGATAGACAATACACAACGCCATTGGCACCGCCGCAATGGGTTCTCCTCTCAGCGACGACGATAATGTGAGTCTGCGGCATATCTGCTTTATGCTGGCTGCGTTTACACTGAGTTCCCGCGTTGTGCTGACTCTCATCCTGTCTCCAGATCTTCGAGCGGCTGCAACAACAGTCCACCGACCCCAAGATATTGGAGGAGCGCCAGCAAGCTGTCAATGAGCGGATACACTCCATATACCAGAAGGCGCAGTCCCGGTTGGCCGAACTGGTACGTCTATCTCCTATCTTTGCCAAAACGAGCCCTGTCCCGCTCGAATCCCGCCCGAAGCATCATCTCAAGCTAACTTGGCGGGATATCAGATCGACCAAAACTCCACTCTGCCATGCACCATCTCGTCCGTCCAGGTCCTCAATGCGCCCAATACGCGGAGAGGCTTTTTGGAAAATGCCCTTAGCCCTTTGTTGAGTGCGAATAGAGACCGTCCGTACACCTTGTCCGAGGCTCTGCAGGAGATCTCCGTTTGCACGGATAAGCTTAGTAGATTTGGTATGCTCTAAACATGCGGTATCTCCTCTTCAACCTATAGTGGAATAAACTAACAAATCCAGATATTTTCGACCAGCCAATCTCCGTCTACCTTGACAAGCCCTCGCCAACCGACCCATCCACCACCTCCACCGATCTAGATGTCTACCTCTCCGTAAAAGAACGATCCCGCATCCTGCTAAAGACCGGCACCGACCTTGGAAACGCCGAAGGATCCGCCTACACAAACTTCCTCTGGCGCAACATCTTTGGCGGCGCAGAGACGCTCAACTTCAACGCCTCCCTCGGCACCCGCACGCGCTCCGCCTACCAAGCCGCCTTCGAAACCCCCGTCCTCAGCGACCCAGACTTCCGCTTCGAAATCGGCGGCATCGCAAGCTCCACGCAGAAACCATGGGCCAGCCACGAGGAACTGCTCAAGGGCGGCTGGACAAAGCTCCGCTGGCTCAGCTCTGCCGGCCATAGACATGAATTCGCCTACTCCGGCTTCTGGCGCCAACTCACCGGCCTGGCCACCAACGCCTCCCCCACCGTCCGCTCTGACGCCGGTGATTCCGTCAAGAGCAGCATCTCACACACCTGGGTCAACGAGAAGCGCGACAACCCCTTCCTCCCCTCCCGCGGCTACTACACCCGCACCTTCAACGAGCTAGCCGGCTGGGGCCCACTCAAGGGCGACGTCTCGTTCTGGAAATCAGAAATAGAAGCACAATCCGCCCACGCCATCCCACTTCCAGGCAAACAAAAACAAGACACCGGCATCGCCTTCACCACCGCCTTCCGCGCCGGCCTCCTCTACCCCCTCGGTCTCGACGCAGAAAACAAACCCCAACTCTCCCGCATCAACGACCGCTTCCAACTCGGCGGCCCCACCGACGTCCGCGGCTTCCGCCTCTCCGGCATCGGCCCCCACGAAGGCCCCGACGCCCTAGGCGGTGACGTCTACGCCGCCGGCAGCGCAAAGCTCACCTGCCCCTTACCCCGCGTTGGCGCAGAGAAGCCACTGCGTCTACAGGCATTCATCAACGCGGGCCGCCTGCTCGCGCTGAAGACGGCGGACAATAAGCTGCCCGCGACGCACAGGGAGGTTGGCGAGAGCGTTGCGGCGACGGCTAAGGAGCTGGGCAACGGCCTGCCGAGCATGGCGGCGGGCGTGGGGCTGGTGTATGCGCATCCGGCTGCGCGGTTTGAGCTGAACTTTTCGCTGCCGTTGGTGATTCGGAAGGGGGAAGAGGGGAGGAAGGGGCTGCAATTTGGGATTGGGATTAGCTTTTTATAGAGGGATGGATAGATATCATTTTTTTGCATTCTTTTTGAGTTGTGGGGCTTTTTTTTGTTGTTGTTATGTATGTATGTATGTATTTATTTATTGTACGATGAGAGAGGAGTAATAAATATACTAAATGGACATGGACATGAGTGGAGCGGGTGGTTTCTGCCCCTGTCCTGCCCCTGTCCTGGCCCTGACCCCTGTTGAATTTCAATATTTGAACCACAAAACTGGCAATTGCACATGTTGCCGTGTTTGTTCGGTCATATTAGGTTCACCGTGAAACTCTCTGGTGGATATACATAATACTCACTGTGCAAGGCCAAACTTAACTTTACCCTCCCCCACCACCTTATCTGATAGAGGTACGTTACATGTACATACTAACTACTCAAAAGCACGCCATACAACTGATGAATCTTGAGATGTTGGTAGCGCCTGCTTCAATCCATTGATCCCAGGCGGGCCCAACCAGGTTAGGCTGTGGGGCTAGTGCAGGGTGGGGAAACCTTAAATCAACGCACTTGGTTAGTCAGCCAACTATGCAGATCTGGCAGGGGGATGTTCTGGCCGTCGAATTACAGACACCTGTGGACGGGAAATGTGGAATCATCACCCTCATCCCTTTTCAAGCTGCATCATCACAGCGATCAGCGCAGAGCCTCAAGCCATCACATCACATCACAGCCTGGCATAAAATCATAAAAATGCCTCCTGAGAACTTGAACCTCCTCAGCCCGGCTGTTGTGTCAGCTAGGAGGATACTACAGATACAGTCCAATTTATTCTCGGCCTTCCCATCTCGACAATGTCGGGCTTCATCCAGCTATACCGCCAAATAGACCGCCACGTCAAATACTCCAAAGCCAGCAAGCAGGCCAAGCATAGCTATTTCGAGCAGCTCCCAGGCTTACTAGAAAGACAATGCCAGCTCGGCAACCTCCAACGTCTCCCGCCCCCCGCCCCGGGAGCTGGCCAGGGATACATCATGACCGACAAGGGCGCAACACTGGTCCTCGAAGTCTACGCAGACCTCGGCCTCGCCGTTGCGGAATACAACGTGACCCGTGAGCTCTTCCACAAAGTGGTCATCTACGCCAGCACCACCGCACCGGACCTCCAAGGCGACGTGCGCAGCCGCATCGGGCAGCGCTGGCCGCCAGGCACCCTCGAGCGGCTAAAGGGCAAAGACACCTGGCCGTTTGGATGGAGAGCGCCTGTGTCCAAGCTCCAACGGCCGCGGATGGGCGCGGGCGTGATTGGCAAAGCAGCCAAGTCAATGCAGTTTGGCGACCTGCTTATCCCTCGCTACCTGGGCCTCGCCCAGCTCGCCGGCATCGAGCAACTGCACGGGACAGACCTGCTAGATCTGATAGCCGACGCACCATTCTACGAGAAGCTCATCCGCACCTACCTCGCCCTCACGATCGGAAACATCGACAAATCAGCCATCTCCAACGCCTCCTTCGGCCCCCTCTTCAACAACCAGCGCATCGGCAGCACCCAATACATCCCCGAGAACTTCTCCGCCCTCGCGCCCACCATGCCCGGCACAACCGTGCAGATCGGCACGATGCACAACGGCGCCGTGAACCTCACCTACCCACAGCCCCTAGAACAATGCCACAACGTAAAATTCACCGTCCGCAGCGACGTCCAGGCCCAAGACGGCGAAGCCCTCTTCATGCTCTACGGCTGGGCCGTCTCCCTCGCCCTCCGGCCCGCCCCAAACGCCCCCTTCCCCACAGACATCCACGGCAGCCCCCTCCTGCACTCCGCGGCCAGCTCCGAATTCCAACTCAGCATCAAGCGCGCCACCGACGGCCGGCTGTTCGCGAAACCAGCCCTGTTCCGCTCATTCCTCAAACCGCCTACGGTCACGGGCCAGGGCGTGTACGGACGCGCATGTCGCTGTACAGTGCCCGATCCGAGGAGGAGGATTGACACGGCCGCCGGCACGAGGGTGGTTAATGGCGTGGTGTTGGGGGGGGATCCGGCTGCGGCGCCGTTTGCGGTGAATGTTGCGTCGGCGGCGGTGACGGGGGAGCAGGCTGGGGAGGCGCTGACGTTTGATGATGTGAGGCTGGTTTGGGAGGGGAGCGATTTGCCGATGTTGTTGTTTGCGGTGGATTTGTATCCGTATAGTACGTACGTGCAGGTTCCGGGGGAGTGTTTGGCGTGTGCGGTGGATAGGGCGGTGGGGGTGGGGCAGCACTACATTCCATAATGTGTTTGCTATGATGGATGGGCAACTGCAAAGAGCCCTACAGAAACTTGATGATGCTAACACTGATAATGTCTTTAAGCCTCAGCGTCAACAGCCTGACCAGCAGAAGCTC